>JAJPUD010034731.1:0-10685 GCA_023553655.1 Myrmecobius fasciatus | reverse complement strand
AGAGAGAGAGAGAGAGAGAGAGAGAGAGAGAGAGAGAGAGAGAGAGAGAGAGAATTGGAAAAGTGGAAGCTGACTCCCATGACACATAAACAACAAAACAAAGTCCAAAGACTGAAAAAATAGAAGAAATTATCAAATAGCTCACAGTAAAATAATTAACTTGGAAAATAGGTTAAGGAAAGATAATTTAAAAATTGTTGGACTACCTAAAAGGCATAATTTAAAAGAGGGGTTAGATATCATGTTTCATAAAATTAAAAAGGAATATTATCCCCAAAATCTTAGAACCAGAGGGCTAAGTAGCAATTGAAAGAATTCGCCATTTTCCTACTGAAAAAAAGTCCCCAAATGAAAACTCTCAAGAATATTGTAGCAAAAATACAGGGGTCCTCATCAATGGGAAAAGGAAGCTGGTCAAGTAGATGGATATTGCAGGGCAAAAATAGGTCACATAGAAAACTGGATTTTCTAGGATAAGGAGAACCTACTGCTGAGGAAAGTTCTAAGATGAAACAACAACTGAGGCAAGTTTTAAAGTCAGACAGTCAGGAGCAGAGCGGGGAGAGGAATATTCAAGGCATATTATTTCATTATATTTAGTGGTGGGGGGGGAAGAGAGAAAGGAAGGGATTATGCATTTATTAAGCATGTACTGTATGCCAGGCATTGTGCTAAGCACTTTCACAAGTACTTCTCACAGGAGTTTCACAACAACCCTGTGAAATAGGTGCTGTTTATTCCTATTTTACAATTTAGGAAACTGAGGCAAACAGAAGGTTACTTGGCTAGTACGGATAAGTAACTGGATTCGAACTCAATTCTTCCTGACTCCAGTCAGGACAGATAGAATGCTATTCATTGAACCATTCAGCTGCTCCTAGGCAACTTGGGGAATTCCAAGCATGGAAAATCTTTTCATTAATACATATAATGCAATTTATAATCTTAGACAGTTGCTTGGTGGAATCAGAGAGTCAGTATGTGTCCAAGACAGGATGTGAAAAAACTCTTTCTGATTCCAAGAGTGTTTTTTTTTTGGGGGGGAGGTTGTTGTTTGTTTTTTTCTTACTCAACCACCACTTATTAAGTACTTAACATGTGCAAGGCATTGTAGTAGACAGTGAAGATAAAAGACAAAAATGAAACAGTCCTACCCTCAAAGAGTTCACATTCTACCAGAGGAGACAACTGAATTTAGACATCTCATCTTCTCCTCTTCAATAAGACTATAGAAAACAAATACAGGTAATTTGGGTAGTGGAAAGGTAGAAGATCAGAGAGGCCCTCAAGTGTTACCTTCGTCACCTAGCGTAGTGTCTTGTACAAGAGAGGCTCAATAAATATTTTATGAATCAATGAATCAATGAATTAATGACTGCAAACAAGTTACTTCTCTGGCCATCAAGTTCTTCATCTGTTAAATGAGGGAGTTGGATGAGATGACCTCTGAAATGTCTTCTAGCTCTAAATCTAGAATCCTATGGAGTGGTGTTTGAGCTGAGCCATTATCAATGATCAAACTTGTTGTTGAGTCATTTTTCAGTTGTGTCCAACTCTTCATGAGCCCATTTGGGGTTTTCTTGGCATAAATACTGCAATGGTTTGCTATTTCCTTTTCTAGCTCATTTTTCAGATGAGGAAACTGAGGCACACAGAATTAAGTGACTTGCCCAGGACAACATAGATAGTAAGTGTCTGAAGTTTAAATTTAAGATCTTATAAAATTCTCTTCATCCTTTCCCTGGATCCTGATTTATATCCTGCTCATTACAATCAACATTCTCATATCAAAATGAGTCCCTCAACTATGCTCAAAAAGTTATCAAACTATGCATACCCTTTGACCCAGCAGTGTTTCTATTGGGCTTATATCCCAAAGAAATCATAAAGGAAAGAAAGGGTCCCACATGTGCAAGAATGTTTGTGGCAGCCCTTTTTGTAGTGGCTAGAAACTGGAAACTGAAGGGATGCCCATCAATTGGAAAATGGCTGAATAAATTATGGTATATGAACGTTATTGTTGTTCTGTAAGAAACAACCAGCAGGACGATTTCAGAGAGTCCTGGAGAGACTTGCATGAACTGATGCTGAGTGAAATGAGCAGAACCAGGAGATCATTATACATGGCAACAACAATATTATATGATGATCAATTCTGATGGACGTGGTTCTCTTCAACAATGATGTGATTCAAACCAGTTCCTATTGTTCAGCAATGAAGATAGTCATATACATCCAGAGAGAGGCCTGTGGGAACTGAGTGTGGACCACCACACAGCATTTTAACACTTTCTGTGAATATTTCCCTGCATTTTTTTTCCTTCTTAGGTTGTTTTTTTTTCTCTCTTTCTAGATCTAATGTTTCTTGTGCAGTAAGATAACTGTATGGATATGTATACATATATTGGATTTGTCATATAATTTAACATTTTTAGCAGCATGTATTAGATCACCTGTCATCTAGAGGTGGGGGTGGGGGTAAAAAAATTTTAAAAATGAGTCCCTCAGCATCAGACTGCCATCTTGCTCAAAGAAATAATCGAATCCAGCCTAAGTGGGCATGAGACAGGTATAAGTGGTAACTAATCCACCAGCACACTTATTAATTTGAAGGGACATAGAGGAGAAAACACTTGACGTTTAATATGATGCTACTTAATTCAGGTTAATTAGGCCTGACTTCACAACCAGCATGAAGCAAGAGCTTTCCTTGATCACCAGGACTATAATATCCTCTTCCTGCTTCTTCTAAAGGCATAAGTAAGAAAACAGTCTGGAAGAATGATGATGACTTACAAAAATCTCAGTGACCCAGTTTCTTTACAATTTGGTTACTTTGATAAACTCTGCCACTGGTGGGATCTAAGTTGGAGCAGTTTTCAGGGAGAACTTATAGCTGAACAGTTTAGTTAAGCAAATGGAACGAGACAGGAGATAATGTTTTTGAAGCCGAATGATACATTTTCTCATCCTCCCAAATTGTGTCTAAATTGTTCTCTGTCTCACAGCTTGATGTTTCATATCCTGAGTGGAAATACAGTGATTTAAGATACAATTACTCAAACTGGATTTACACAGCTCACTCTACATGGAATTCTTAACCAATTTCAAAGAAGGAAGACTATATAACTGACCCCAACTCCATAAAATCCCAATAGAAAATGACAAGAGAAGAGTGTAAAATGAGACAACTCTGAATTTATAAAAACATCAGGCTAGGGAGAACCTTCTGGGATTTTGTTTTCTTGGTGTCAGCAAAATTGTGGCAAACCTAGAGTTCAGATCCTTTCATGAGAACAAGACTAAATAGTGAGTCACCTGGCAACCTGCATGCTAGCAATCTGATTCACCATAGCAGCTTCTTAAGGATAGACGATTTGGTGGATGGATGGATGGATAGATAGATGAATGATCTAGTGTTCCTTTTCTTTTCTTATTCTACCCCTGGGAAAATAAGATGGGATTTCCCTTCAAATATGTCTCATCTATTTAGGGAGATGATATTTGAAACCATAGGAAAAAGCACAAGTGGACAAGAAGGACCACAATTTTAAATCTAGAAGAGACTTTGAATGGCAACTAAATGGTGTGATGGATAGATCAACCATCCCTTGAGTGAGGACTTGAGTTCAAATTTGGCTCAAATACTTACTAGCTGTTTGATTCTGGGCTGGTTGATTCCAAAAAAACAAAAAAGAAAACAAAAATAGAAGAGACCTCAGAGGTAAGTTAACACAACCATCATTAAATGGAAAGTAAATTTCCTTCAAACTAGGTTTAAAGGGTAGGGATTAGATGAGTACTCATGTAAGAGCTGAGCATGCAGTGAAATTTTTTTGTTTGAAAAATTGAGAAATTGATTGATTGATGGTTACTTATGGCCCTTAGCTGGTGAATCTCAAAACATCTTGAAAAGAAAGAAGTGAAGAATTCAAACTCCCAAGCATCTGAAATCCCATGATATAGCAGATCTTTATTTAAGATGGTGCTTTGAAAAACTACTCCCACATAAAATGAATGGGATCTGCTTTCAAATAAAACAATTTATGGTGGGATGAAGAAATAAATAAGAAATGGGTTTGAATAGGGAAAATTTTCCAATTTACAGTATTATTCAGGAAATTGTGAAGTACATATTCAAGAGACAAGTCAGGGACCTTTCTGCTAATATTTGAAAGCAGAGCAAATTAATTATTTTAGTGACTTCTGTTGGCTTTAAAAATGCTAATGTACAAGTTAATGAATTTTGCCATGTAATTTCAGAGAGGAAAGGTTCTCCTCTTGGCATGGAAGGAGTAGAACCAGGTAAAATAGAACCAAATAAAAACCTTGAATAGTATCACTTTTTGTTCAAGGAAAAACATTATTGATGGTGATAATGATGGTGAGCATGAAAATTGCATAGTATTTTAATGTTTACCGTGTTCTTTCTTCAAAATTTTATGCAAGTATTAATATCCCCCTTTTACAGATGAAAACATTGAGGTAAAGAGAGATTGTGGCATTACTATAACCACACATGAAACCTTATTTTCTGACTCCAAGTCCAGTGCGTGGCCTGTGCCATGGAAACAAGGAGTTGAGAACAAAGAGGTGACTTTGCAGCCAGTCATTAAACTCTTCATCCCAAAATTAAATTCCTCATGACCAGCTACGACCAGCAACGAACAAAATGTATCCAAAGAATGTTCCCTAGAATTTGAAAAGTACACCATTTGAATTTCATATTATTAGCTGTTCTTGACCAGATCTTCAGATTCCTTTGTACTGGAACAATCAAGGAACTGGAACATGTCAAAGAATCAGAGGATCCCAAGTCTAGAAGGAGAAAGAACCTGAGAGACCATTTAATTCAAGCCCTTGATTTTATACATGAGGAAACTGAGGCTGATGGAAGTGAAAAAAAAAAACTTGCATTTAACTAAGTCATATTTATTTGTATTTATTCTCTTCATAGGGAGCTGAAACCACTCCATCCCATTTTAGCTGTGCTATCTTAAGTAGTTGAGAACATGCTTCAATCAGTCAATAAAGCAATCAATTTTAAAAGGGTTAGACTAAGTGCAAAAGTCTTGGAAAAACTTTGGATGAAATGAATTGACAGCAGATAAGAAGTATGTTCCATCCAGTAGGCCAGGAAATTTGATAACATTTTTCTCCAGTGACATCTACAAATTTTCAAATAAGTTGAGAAAGGAAAGGAATTCTAGACATGGGAACATATGACTTTCTAGTAAACCTTTAGGCACAAAGGTAGAAATGAGATGTGGCCCCGAAGGGAACCATTGAGGCTATCTTTGGCTCTACAGGTGCCTTGGAGCAAAAAACCCAGACTTGGGAAAGTACTGTGTAAAAGTAGACTCATGTCAGCTTCCTCTCCTGGTGTCTCTCTCCCCAGATATAAATATAATATGCGATTTCCAGTAAACTGAATTTCGCCTGAACAATAAAAGAAGCAAGAGGTTACCCTGAGATAGATTAATGCAGGGCTTCTTAACATTTTTCCACTTGCAATCCTTTATCACTCAAGAAATTTTTATGCAATCACAGGTACATAAAATAGTCATACAAATCAAACATTTGCTGATAATAAATCATAATTGAATGGCTCCCATATTCAGTTATCCAACCCCATATGGGGCATGACCCCACAGTTTAAGAGGCTTTGGATTAAAATTAAGTTAGGGGGAGCCCAACCTCTTCATTATTAGGCATATTTCTGACTGGGGGCTTGGAGCGATTGTGAATGAATGTACAACTCCCTAACGCCATATAGTAGGGCATGGCATGGACTTTAAGGATCATTATATTGTTCTCTAGGTTCAAAAGTGGTCCTTATTATAACAAATAACAAAGTATTATACATTTATTCGGCATATACATATATACTATGTTCAGGCTGCTTCCCTCATTAAAATATGAGCTCATAAAGATTATTTCATTTGTTATATTTTTACCTTCAGTTTTGAACATTGGGCAGGACTTAATTTATAATTCTTGATGTAATGATCACCCAAGGGTACACAGTATGCATCAGAGGTAGAATTTGAATATAGGTCTTTAACTTATGAGCCAAAGCTCTTTCCACTGTAGTACAATGGATGGGGTTAAGAGACCCCAAAAAGCTTTCAGGAATTTCCTACCCACTTTGGATAATTCCTACTTTCCAGTGGTTTAAATTGGGCTCTCCCTCTTCCATTTCAGTCTCTATCTGACACATACCAGTTAATGTAACTTAGAAGTAAAGTATGTAAATATACAGAATTTCTTGTGTCCTGAAATCAGAGGGTTCCATTTGATTACTACTAAGAATAGCCAACATTCATATAGTGCCTCAAGGCTTTCAAAGTCATTTTCATATATTACCTCATTTTAGCTTCACAATAGCCCTAGGAGATGACTGTTATGATTATTTCCATTTTACAGAGGAGGACACTGGGGCAGAGAGAGGTTAAATGACTTGCTCCAGGTCACAGCACTAGTGTCTGAGATAGGATTTGAACTCAGGCCAAAGCTACCTAATTGTCTCCTTGATGACATGTTCCCAAAAGAAATGAAAGCTATACGATGATAAAACTGCAAGACGCTGTGCTATAGCATGTGTGGGATGGGTACAAGACACCTTTCCCAAATTAACTAATCAGAGACATCTTCACGTACAAGGAGAAAGGCCCAGACACACAGCTGGGAGGCATCCCAACTCCAGCCATGTGCTCCTGGAACCTGCCTGCTTCTGCCTTGTCCAAGGTTTAAAAGCAAAAGACCCGAGCTTTTTCACTGAATGGACCAAAAGGAAGTAGCCCTCCTTGACCAATGATCAGCAATGTGGTCTGCTACCTGTGGGTCATGTCACCTCCCATGGGTGTGACTTGAGGGCCTGACCTTTAGAGATTACTTGACTACCTGTAATTTGGGGTTTAAGACTGGGAATAGGGATCATGTGACTTCCTGAAACCTGAGCCCCAAGACCTCACCTTCTTGCTCTAAATATAGGATCATGTGGCCCAGGCCCAGCCTTAATACTGACAAAACTTCATCTAATCAGTCCCTTTCAAGCAGAAAGGATGTTAGACTTGGAGTCAGGAATCCAATCCAAACAATCCAACATTTATTTAGCGTCTATTGTGTTCACTGTGGTAGGCACTGGGTATACAAAGACAAAGACAAAACAGTTAACCTGTGTTTGAATTTCACCTCAGGTACTTAGCTGTATGACCATGGGAAAATCCCATTAAATTCTCAAAGCCTCTTAGACCTATTGTGAGGAAAGTGTTTTTCAAACCTTAAAACATTATATACATGTGATTTATTACTGTGGTTACTTTTTTAATTTTAAATCTGGTTTTGCCTTTATTGAATTTTTGTAACCCCTTGGTTATGATGGAAATGGTATGGGATTAAAGGGTCTAGGTTCCAATCCTATCTCTGATTCTCCCTTATAACTTGTGACTTTGAGAAAGCCACTTCTCCCCCCCCATAAGCCTCAGTTTCCTTATTTGTAAAATACAGACATAAATTGAATAACCCCTTTGGTCCCTAAAGGAACTCTGAAATTTTATGATCATTTATAACAGGGCTTTATCCGGACACCTCTCATCCCTTATTCTTCACATTTCCACTCAAATCAAAGGTGCCACCATTGCTTCTGTAGAGAATTAATTTAGGCATGGGCTTGATGTCTTATTTGGTTCCATAATGCTGAGAGCTCTCACTCCCCATATTGGAATAATCATCCTGGCTGGCATTGTATCTTGGAGACGATAAGGGAAATGAAAATCATAAAAAGCTTAGCAGAATCCTACACTGGGGCTAATTAACCTACAACGTCACCAAATCTATATTATAATACTCATGTTTCAAGGTAGAACAAGCTAAAGGATAACTGAGCAGATCGAGCATCCCAGCCCTTCATGATGACCTCCATTATTAGTTTTTTTCCCCATTTTGTATAGAGTAGGCATTTAATGAATGCTTACTGACTGACTGAATCTGAGACTTCATCTACCATTGACCACAAAGGCCCAAGGAGATCTGTGCTACCAGATACTGAAAATCAGTATGTAAATTAGATATTTCTTCAAAGCAGGGAAATAAATCACACCTGGAAATGGCTCAGAACTTCAGAATTGGAAGAACCTCAGTGATCATCTAGTCAATCAGCTTAAAAAAATCTCTTCTATAACATATCCAACAAGGGACTATCTACTGTTTGCTTGAACACTTCTGACATGGGAAGCTTACTACCTCATAAGGTTGCCCATTCAGAACCCCCCACTCTGTCCTATGACTCAGTGAGCTTCAGTCACTCCTTATTATATTTGGGATAAAATGGGAATTTCTCATTGACATCAAAAGCACTTTATAAACTGCCCTCTTCTTCTTTTCTCATTCTTCTCACACTTGACTCTCTTCCATGCATTCTGCACTTTTGCAGATACTGGTCCCTTTGTTGTTGCTTGAACACAGGACTCCATCCTCCACCACCACGTTTTTATACTTGCCATCCCCGAGGGATGTCTGGAATACTGTGTTTCTTCACCTTCAGTCCTATTCATTTCCATCAAAATTCCTTCAAGATTCAGCTCAAATTCTACCTTCTGAGGAAGCTTTTCCCTTGTTTTTCAAACTGTTTTTTTTTAAAGAATCCCTTCCATCTACTCTGTATATCTCCTCTCTGGCTACAAATACACAGAGCTATATATATGTATATGTGTATATACATATGTGTGTATATATATATGTATATATATGTATATACACTCACAGAGAATATATGTCTACACACAATATATGTACATGTAAATATATGTTGAGTGTAGATGTATTCTATGTATACATATACATGTGTATATAGTGTTATACAAATGCATTTTGTATGTATACATAGCTGTTTTGTGTGTAAATATACTTATATATGTGTATACACATAATGTATATGCATATATATTTCGTGTGTATATTCATATATAGTGTATGTGTATGTGGGTGTGAATTATGTATAGTGTATCTCCTCCAAGTACCCAGTCATTTCCATTTTACTTCTCCCATTACAAGGTAAGCTCCTTGAGATCAGGACTGGTTTTGGTTTTCTTTGGATATCTAGTGCTTAAACTACACCTGGCACACGGTAGCATTTAATAAATATTTGTTGAGTGACTGACTGTGTATTTTAGCTCCAGGCATACAAAAGAAAGCATACTATTTCTTTCTCTCTGTACCCTAGTACATTGAAAGAGTTCAGTAACCTGCACATTTATGACCATGGTGTTATATGTACTTGGGAACTAGCCAAACAATAGCCCCAAACTAAAAGACAATAGGACCCAAAATTTAGGGTTAATAGACTCCTTTAAAAACTTCAATTTGAAAAAGCAGAAATTGTCCAAGAGTGAAAGAGAGATGAGATACTGCCGGAGGTCCCTCTGTTAATTTAGTTGTTTTCAGTTGCGTTCAACTCTTCATGATCCCTTTTTTGGGAGGTTTTCTTGGCAAAGACATGAGACTGGTTTGGCTACTTTTTTCTCCAGCTAATTTTACAGATGAGGAAACTAAGGGTGAAGTGACTTGTCCAGGGACCCACAGCGAGTAGAGTCTGAGGGCAGATTTGAACTCAGGGAGATGAGTCTTCCTGGCTCCCCTGCTGGGAGCTCTATCCACTGCAGCACCCCCTAGCCGGCCAATCAGCATTTAAGCCAAGGTCCTCAGACCCTTCTTTCCAAGGCACCATAGTTGAAAGAAACCTGGGTTTGTGACAGCCTGGGGCAGCAGTGGGCAAGGCTTTGTGATATCCTACAGTTGTAATGAGTGAGCTTTAGAAGCTGCCTCCAGCACCTTCAGTTCACTAGGGTGCAGGGAGTCATAAAGATACACTTTGGTATATAGAAAAGACCGACCTCTGGACCATAGTGGGAGAGGAGGCCCTTTGAATTATTTTTCTCAGTGATGCTGATAGAGAATCACTCTATCATAATATCAGAGAAGAGGTTTTTATCTGCAAGGGAGCTTGCAGTCAACTAGCCCAAAAGCCTCATTTTCCAATGAAAGAAATTGAGGTCTCTATAAAGGGGAAGTGATTTATCCAAAGTGATGCAAGGAAGGAGTGGGAAGATCTGGGATTGGGATTCAGGTCCAGTGGCAGGCGATTGCAAGGAGGTGGCTGGGTAGAGGGACAATCTGTGGCTTTGAAACCAGAGGGGAGTTAACTGAGAAGGATGTGGGGTGTGTGTGTGTGTGTGTGTGTGTGTGTGTGTGTGTGAGAGAGAGAGAGAGAGAGAGAGAGAGAGAATGTGAGAGACAGACAGACACAGAGAGACAGAAACAGAGACAGAGAAACACACAGAGAAAGAGAAAGATAGGCAGATAGACAGACTGAGAGACAGACACACACAGAGAGAGACAGACAGAAAGACAGAGAGAGATTCAGAGAAAAAGAGACAGAAACACAGAGACAGAGACAGAGAAACACACAGAGAGAAACAAAGAGAAGAAAACTGAAGAGAGGGGGGAGAGAGACAGACACACACACACAGAGAAACAAAGAGAGAGAAAGAGAAAGGCAGACAGACAAAAAGAGAGAGACAGAGAGAAAAGACAGAGACAGAGAGACAGAGTCAGAGAAACACAGAAACAGAAAAAGAAAGAGAGAGAGAGAGAGAGAGAGAGAGAGAGAGAGAGAGAGAGAGAGA
>JAJPUD010034730.1:0-10686 GCA_023553655.1 Myrmecobius fasciatus | reverse complement strand
CTCTTCCACCGGACCAAGGTTCACATCCTCGAAATCCCCTCGAGTCCATCTCCTTCCCCTCCCTTCTCACCCCTGACTCCCCCCTTTAATGACCCCCCAAATGCCCGTGCTTCCATGCCAGAAGGACTCCATGGCCCATCACTTTGTCTCCTCCTGCCCCCATTGGCCAGCCCCTCCCTTCTCCCCCAAATAAAAGATCCCCGCAGAATCTTAGGGAGCAGGAACTGTGCCGTTTGGGTTTATGGGGAGGGGAAGCCTTGCCTTGTACCCGACATGGCACGGGGCCCTGGTGGCCGGCCGGCAGACTGTTGGCAAGGACGTTAAGATCATGGGATCGTGCCTCCAGAGCTGGAAATGACCTCAGAAACATCTAGCCCGGTCCTAGAAAAGTGCGGCTGGCCGAGTCTCTGCCGTGCCCCAGAGCCATTAAGATCATTCATTTAGAGCCCCCTAGTCCAGCCTCCATTCTACAGGAGGCTGAGACGGGCCCGGGGACATGAGCACTGCCCAGCCACAGGGCATCTCCTGTCCCCGACCCCGCCTGGCAGTGCCCTCGTGAAGGCAGGAGCGTCACCAGGTCAGTAAGGGATGGCTCCAAGTATTGGAATCATTATCCCCACCTGAGAGACTACCCGAGGTCACACAGCTCCGAAGGGTCAAGGGCAGTAATTAAGTCCAACAGCAGGTGCAGGACTGGAAGGTGATGGCGGACGTGCCCACCTGGCCACGTCAGACGCAGGCAGAAAACAGAAAACCCGGGCTCCGGTGAATCTCAGGTTCTCTGGGGACCCCGAGTTCCTCCTCTGACTCTGTCCTGTCCCCTTGAGGGACCTCGGGCAATCAATCAATCAATATTTATTAAGTGCCTACTATGTGCTGGAGTCTGTGCTCAGTGCTGGGCATCCAGAAAGGAAGCAGAGGCAGTCTCTGCCTTCAGGGAGCTTACGGTTTAACAAACAAATCTGAGCAAAGCAAGCCTCGGGTAGGAAATAATTAAGGGAGGGAAGGGTTTAGAGTTAGAAGGGCCTCCTGCAGAAGGTGGTTTTAGTTGGGACTTAAAGGAGGCTGGGAAAGGCCAACGGGCAGAATGAAGAAGGGAGACACAGGAGACAGACAGAGAAAAGGCCACTGGGCCTCGGTTTCCCCATCTGTGAAATGGACGGGTTGGACTAAGATGGCCCCTGAGGTTCCTTCCAGCACGAGATCCCTTGGTCCTAAGATTCTGGTCATGGCCGGCAGATGTAGGGGCCCGAAGCTACGCAGAGCGTTTACTCTGGGTGACACTGGTAACTGTGCCCCTCCTCCTTGCCCAAGATAGCCTCAGAAATAAAGTACAAACTCTGTTTGGTGGCAGCGCCTTCCCAGCCCAGCTCCAGCCACCCGTCCAGGCAGGCTGCTCTTGCCGACGCTCCTCGTGCCCCGTCTCGGTGCCCGTGCCCCTGCCGTCGCCCAGGACGCTCTCCATCCTTCCCTCGCGCCTTTGTCCCTCCTACAGGAGGCTTGATATCCCCCCACAAGCTGCAGGGCCCCCCCAAAATCAATGTGTGGTTTCTCCGTCTGCGTCAGCCTCCTGAAGGCCGGCTCTGTACAACGTCTGACCCGCAGGGAGCTCGTCCAAGGCCGCGAGCACTCATTAGATCCGAGCTAGCTTGCAGACTTCGTAGGAAGCACTGAGGACACAGCCACGAGCCGGAGAGAGCGCGCCCGCCTTCAAGGACTTTGCGTGTAAGGGAAGCCTCGAGCGAGTGATGGAGAACGAGGGGCGGCTGCCCTGGGACGCCCCGGAAAGAAGGGGGTGGCTGAGGCCCGCTGGCAAGGCCTTTTCAGAGTGGACACTAAACGCTTCCTGATTGATTAGCCGATTGATTGGCTGACTAAAGGAAAAGGCTCCAGGCCCCCAAATCTCTGGTGGATCGGGTCTTCCAGCTAGAATACACTGGGCACTCAGTCCAGGGGGCCGCCCGTGCTGTCCGTCCCCCAGATGACGGGGCTCGCTGACCAGAGCGGGGCCTTCCCCTGGCCATACCCCCGGCCTGCCTTCCGAGGCGTGGGATGGACAGGGGGATCGGAGGGTCTCTTTCCCGGCCCAGGAGGCGATTTCTGGTCCTCTTTCTGGATCTCCGGCTTCTTACTTGCCTTTGCTCCTGTCCACTTCCTGCGCCCGAGGACGACGGAGCGGAGGAATTTCCGAGACAGAAAATGCCTGGAGGCGGCTGGAGTCTGGGCCAGCCTTGAGGAGTTTCCCACCATTCCCCTCCGACTCTCTCCAGGGGTTTGTGAGCAGACTATAGATGGGGGGAGGGGGGGCCTGGGACCAGAAGGGAGGGGGGAATCTGGGGAAGCCCTTTGAAATGCTGAGTCCTAGGAAAGTCTACCCTGGATCATTCCCTCAGCCAGGCTGGCTCCTGTATCCGGTGTCAGCTTCCCTCTGCCTCCTCAGCTACCCGCAGGACCCTCCGCCCGCTTTCCGATGCCCCACGATTCTGACAGCAAAGAACTTGCATCTCAGCTCGAAGCCTCGTCCCTTAGACAAAGTTGGGGCGATCCCGAGCTTTGTCTCACCCGGCTCCCCAAGGCTCGCGGCCTGGAGAAGCCCCTCCTGTGGGGCTTTCCTCTCCCCCCTGGGCGCCCACGTCCCTGCCTCGGGCACAAAGCAAGGCCTTAGCCCTGTGCTCCCTCCGGCTCTTTGCAAGGGCATCACCTTAGCACAACGAGGAAATCAAGGTTCCCTGGATCGCTGGGAACATCCCCACGCCCAGAACAGGGGCTGAGTGAAAGGGACTTCCGTGCTCTCGGAAGGGGCCAACTGCAGTGGTCTCCAGCCCCTCTGATCCTGCTCCTGAGCTCCTGCCGGGAAAACTCAATGAGGGTGTGGCCACCGGGGCTTTGTCCCAGGGCGCCAAAATTTAGAGGCCTTGGGCGAGTGCACTTGTAACGGAGTTTGGCACCAAGTTAGCAAAAACCACTTGGAATGGGAAGCTGCCAGATGATATTTCCTTCTCTGGCACCCCCAGCAGCCCCAGCAGCCCGGTCTGACACTGCCCTCCCCACTTCTGCACCCTTAGCCGGTGTCTGGGGTCCCTGTCTTCTGCCACAGCCCCCCCCCCGGGGTTCTCAGGTCTGACTTCTCCCTCGCCCTTCGCCCCTAGATTTGTCCTCTGGGAGCACCTTTTGCCCTGTTTGACCCAAGCCCGTTTGGTACCAGTTCTGGCTCTGAGAACAGACTGCCCCCGCCCGGCCGGCCCTTCCCAGGAAGTCTCCCAGATCCATGGGCCTTTGGTACCGATTCTGCCCAGGCCCCAGAGGAGCCGGGGTTGTTCTGCTTGGAGAATTCTGGAAAGGAGCGAGCCCCGATGCCGAATCTAATTACTATTCAATAAGCTGGAGATGGAGCCGCCGGGAGCTTCTCTCGCCCCCTTGGCAAGTCCTTAGTGCCGCCTAATTAGGGACCATTTGACATTAGCTCAAAAATAGACTTGTCACGTCGCTTAAAGCTTTTAGCTCAACGTCCTACAGGTCTCGGCATCAAAACCAAATTATATCACTCGTTCTCCCACCCCTGCCCCCCGCCACAGCGGCTTCCCCAGGTACGAGAAGGGGGCAGGGGCTTCCCATCCCCTCTGCGGGGGCTCTTTGCTCAGAACGGCCCCTGTGAGGAGGCCTCAGGCTGGCAGGGGACGAGGAGAAAGGGAAAGGGATTCCACTGCATCCATCTCACAGATCCAAGGCAGGACGGGGAAAACTGCCCCTTAGCCACTCGTTGGAACAGCTGACTTCGACTCTTGGTGCCTCAGTTTCTGCCTTTGTAAAATGAGGCAAGCGGATTAAGACAGGGGGTCTTAACCTGGGGTCTGTGAACTTGCTTAAAGAAAAAAATCTTGCTAATTATTTCCAATTAATTAGTGTTCTTTATCACACTATGCATTTTTATATATTTAAAAACTTTATCCCAAGGTGGGGGGGCCATAGACTTCAGCCAAAGGGGGTCATGATACCAAAAAAAAGTAAAAAAGAAAAAAAAAAAAGCTCTGAATTGGAGGCACTGGCCGGCACAATGAATAGAGAGCATTGGATCCAGGAATCGGAGGATATGAGTTCAAATCCAGCCCCAAATATTTACTAACTTTGTGACTCTGGGCAAGTCACTTAACCCTGATTTCCTCAAAATAAATAACCGAGCAAAAGAAAAAAAAAACCTCTTGGACTTGATGATCTGTTTCTCTTAAACTCTTAGGTCTGCTGAAATCCTACAATTGGTATATTCTCTTTTTGTTGTTGAAGTTTTTTTGTTTTTTAATTTTCAAAACACATGCAAGGATAATTTTTCAACATTGACCCTTGAAAAACCTTGTGTTCCAATTTCCCCCCTTTCCTCCCACCCCCTCCCCTAAATGGCAAGTAATCCAATATATGTTAAACATGGGAAAATAAATATATGTTAAATCCAATATAGCTATATATATTTCCACAATTCTCTTGCTGCACAAGGAAAATCAAATCAAACAGAAAAAAAAGAGGAAGAAAACAAAATGCAAACGAACAACAACAAAAAGAGTGAAAGTGCTGTGTTGTGATCCACTCTCAGTCCCCACAGGCCTCTCTCTGGGTGTGGATGACTCTCATCATCACAAGATCATTGGAACTGGCCCCAATCACCTCATTGTTGCAGAGAGCCATGTCCATCAGAATTGATCATCATGTAATCTTGTTGTTGCTGTGTATGATGATCTCCTGGTTCTGCTCGTTTCACTCAGCATCAGTTCATGCAAGTCTCTCCAGGCCTCTCTGAAATTGTCCAATGCCGTATATTCTCATACAAGATTGTCGTTCATCGTCATCATAATAGCGAGCATTTATATGGCACCTACTATGTGCCAGGCACCATGCGACACATTTTACAAAAATCTCATTTGATCTTCCCAACAACTGGAAGGTAGGTGCTGTTATGGTCCCCATTTTACAGATGAGGAAACTGAGGCAGACAGAGGGTTGGTGACTGTCCCAGGCTCACACAGGCTAGATTTGATTCTAGACCCAGCACTGTACCTACCCACTGTACCACCTGCATGCTTACTTAAACTCCTCTGGAGTACTGATCTTCAGATACCTTTGATCATTTCTCTTCCCATCCTTTTCCAGTCTCACCTTGGCTGTTCACTAGCTTCAATCATCTCCACTAACACTCAGATGGTTGATCAATGAATAAGCATTCATTAAATGCCTACTGTGTACAGTCCCACTTGCTTTTTCTTCCCAGACCCTCCACACTCAAGCACCAGCCTGTCCTTCCACCCAGGGTCCTGCTAGACAGACTGCTTCCCAGAGCCAGGATTGCCCTGTTTGAGGGCACAGTCCCTGGGGCAAGTAGAGTGGCAGGATAGGGCAGAGAGAACCCCCGTTCTCCCCGTGAGTGCTTCAGGGCCCCGGGGAGATTTGTGGACTGCTGCCTGGGTGAGGAGGGAGGCCTTCAGACATGCTGGCTGTGGGGGCCACATCCAGGAGGGTTCTTGGACCGAAAAACCTGGAGCCAGGGAGGCCTCCAGGCCTGGGAGGAGGGGGAGAACAGTAAACGGGTGTTTATGGGAGCCATAAAAGCGAAATGAGACTCTAATGAACATTTTTAAGGAGGACGCTGTGGAAACAGCATTCCATAAACCCCCGGCCCTGCCAGGTTAGCGGCTCCCTAATTGTGGGAGCCTCCGGCCCTGCTCTGCCACTGCCGGGACACGGGGCTCCCGCCCATCCCTGGGCGCTTCCCAGAAAGCCGGACCCTTCCTTCTCCAGAGGGAGAAAGTCTCGGATCACGCGGGGATGTCTGGAGAACGTGTCCGTAGTTTGGACGAAAAGAAGGGGCCTCCGGAGGAATCAGATCTTCCCCTCCTATGCCCGGGCCGGCTTGGTCCTGCCGCCCATTTCTGGGCCTTCACCGGCGTCCCGGGGCAGCAGCCTGGGAAGGCGCGACCAGATCCTGGTTGTCCCAGCACGGAGCCTTCGCCCTCAGCTTGCCACAGGCCATCCCGTCAACACGGCAAATGCTGGTGACTCCTGGCTCCGCTCGCAAGGTCACTCTGAGGTTTTACCCATTAACACCTAGAGGCTATTTCAAAATGGCAAGAGTCTGGTGGGCTCCCTGCGGAGAGACGAGCTGGAACCACCAAGTGCTCCTCCTCCAGGTTTTCCCACAAGACTTGGGAGAACTAGTCCCTGGGCACAAGCCCGCAAGATTGAAGGGATGAGGTTTCCAGGCAGTTTCCTGGGGGTGCAAGATGCCAAGGGAAACTTAACTCTGCTCTTGGCAGTGGCTGCCCACCCCTGCTGAAGGCCGAGCTCCTTTAGCTTCCTATGGGTCTTGATCCCACAGAAAGAGCATGTCCTAGGGGGAGCCTTTTCTTTCCATCAAGGCATTACAAGAAAGAAGGAAGGAAATCAACCTTTGGTTGTAAAAATTACCCTTTTTGCATTTTTCTTCATTTTTTTATTTACAAGTATTTATTTCCTCCTCTCCAGCCCCAATTTAAAATCAGGACAAAACCAAATGTTACCCAAGGTGAATGGTCAAATGTAAACAGATGCCCGCCTTGTGCACGTCCAGAAATTCTGCCTTTGGAGTTCCTCCCCTCTGGGTCAGGAGACTTGTTCCGTCCTCTGGGATCACGTTGCATCCCTCAGAGTTCTTCTCAAGCTTTTCAAGGATCTTTATCTTTATGGCATCACTTTTTCATGGCTTGTTCACCTGGCTTCCCTCACTTTATTCTAAATTCTCTTTTTTTTTTTTAATGTACTTATTGCATTTAACATATGCTCTAGCATGTGTAACATATATTGGATTGCTTGCCACCTAGGAGAGGGTGGGGGGAAGGAGGGGAAAATTTGGGACACAAGGCTATGCCAGGGTCAATGTTATCAAATTATCCATGCATATGTTTTACAAATAAAAAGCTTTTAAAAAAAATTTTTTTAATGTACCATCTTAGCTCTTTGACCATTTGTTTCAGTCTTGTCCAACTCCCTGGGACACCATTTGAGATTTTCTTGACAAAGACACTGGTGTGGTTGATCGTTTCCTTCTCTGGCTCATTTTACAGATGAGTAAACTGAGGCACAGAGTGACATGAGTCCCACAGCTTGTAAGTGTCTGAGGTCACTTTTGGATTCAGGTCTTCCTAACTCCAGGTCCTGTGCTCTATCTACCTTGCTGTCTAATTGCCCCGAACCCTTACCGTGGTCCACAATGATTCCCAAGGGTCCAGATTATGGACGTGGAGTCGCCTGAATGTTGGTTTGCACTCCTCATCTTCCTGCAGATTAGTAAAACATCAAAGCGCCCTAGTTATAGATGCAATCTGGCTCAGTCTCAAAGGAGGAAGCGGGAAGTTAGTTGTCCAGCGTCCCTCACTTGTGAATGGCAGAGCCAGAATCGAACCCAGACCCTCAGCCTCCAGTTTCAGAGCTCGCCCTCCCCTTCAGCCATTCTGCCTCTCAATTAAGAGAGGATCGCCCTGGTCGGCCAGCACCTGGACTGCTGTATCCCTGTCGGGTGCCATGTTATAAAAAGGCCTTGGCGAATTTTCTCGTGGTCTGAAGAGGGTGACCAGAAGAATCCAGGGGGTGCTACAGAAGAATTGATGGAAGGAACCGAGGGCTGCTGGGTCTGAAGAAGAGCAGACTGGAGATGGTGGGCACACACAAAATTGTCTTCAGTATTTGAAAAGTTGTCACTGACCCTGGGAGGGGAAGCTAGGACTGATAATACAAGTGGGGACTTGTAAAGAGTTTTAAGCCTGATGCCCGGACAGACTTCCTAAAAACTAGAGCAGACCCTCCCTGGAAGACCGCAAGCATTGGCTGCCCATCCATGCATCCGGGATGCCTCCAAGCTCCCTTCCCACTCCAAGACTCCAAGGGAATTGAATTGGAAAGTTGTTAGAGCCAGAGAAAAGTCTGACCTGGAAGTCCGTGCAATGTGCATGGATTTTTCAGGAATACTTTGTGCTTTTAGATGCTCCTGAGGAAGTGTGATCTTTATTGGAGGAAGGGAGGAAAGGAAAAGTAAGGGAAGGGAAGGGAAGGGAAGGGAAGAGAAAGAGAAGGGAAAGGAAGGGGAAAAAAGGGAAGGGAAAAGAAGGGAAAGGAAGGGGAAGAGAAAAGAAGAGAAAGAAGGAGAAGAGAAAGAAGGGGAAGAGAAAAGAAGGGAAAGGAAGGGAAAGAAAAGGGAAGGGAAAGAAGAGAAAAGAAAGCAAAAGAAGAGAAGAGAAAGAAAGGGAAGGGAAAGGAAGAGAAGAGAAAGACAAGGGGAAAGAAGGGAAAGAAAAGGGAAGGGGAAAGTAGGGAAAGGAAGAGAATAGAAAGAAGGGAAGGGAAAAGAAGAGAAAGAAAGGGAAGAGAAGAATGTGGAAAAGTAAGGAAGGAAACGAGAGAAACTTAGGTATAGCCTAATTATAATGTTCGCATGTGACCCCTGAAAAAAAGAAAATGTCCTTTTCCCCTTCCCTACAGAGTTGAGAGATCATACGTGTGGAACACACCACCAACTGTTAAACTTGGTTGTTGTTTTGCTCAGTTTTACAAGACTGATTTTTTTTTACTCTCCTTTTTTTTTTTTTTAAATGGGATAGTTCTCTCAGGAAGGAAGCAGGAAAGGGATACATTTGGAAACAAAGGTGATGTGGGGGGAAATCAAAAGATATTAATAAGTGAATGTTCTGCATTAAACAAAATTGTGGACTACGAGTTAGGGGGAAGAGGGCGGTCTTGGAGTCCGTTCAATCATTTGACCAACTGAGGCCCCCAAACAGGAAATCATTTGCCCCTGGTCACCCGAGCAGAGATTTGAAGGCAGGCTCTGCACCCCCAGGTCTGTCCAAATGGACAGTTTTCAATCTCGCCGTTCCCGCGTCGTGCTCCACCTTTTACGGGGCAAACCGCCTCCCGCTGACCCTGCTTGCAGCCTGCAGAGGCATTCCTGGGGCGCTCCAGCCAAAGAATGTTTTTATGGATTTTCCAGGGCCAAAGCAAAGGCCGGCCGGCGAGCCCCGGCAACAGAGGAGGGCCCTTCCCGCAGCTGCCAAAGCTCTCTCGTTTCCGATTCTCTTTCTCCATGGTTTCGGTGACTTTGAAAAGCTCCAGATTGTTTGCAGGAAAGAAAACCTTTCTTTTAAAAATACCATCTTGAGAGATCTTCATTTCTAGTTTTCTCCATGGGACGATATGGCCAGGAGGTGATCCCGCCGCAGGGCCTGGTCACCGTCAGCAGCACCTCCAGTGTCTCTCGTGGCCAGTGGCCTGTGGACTTTTATCGGAGCCTCTCTTGTAGTCCTTTCCAAGACCTCCCCAGCCCCTGGTCCACCTCGTCAGGAATAAGCACAAGACAAAGCGGCCGGCCCGGTTCCTTGCCTGGGCTGGGAATGGAACTTGGGGCACCCCCGTCCCCCATCTCTCTGCTTCCGGGAGGAAGGGGTTTCCTGAGGCTGACTGCTTCTTTTTCATGTCTTTGCCACTTTGGCCCCATAGTCCTTGTCCATGGTGTTTTCTGGTTCTTCGCATCAGTTCCTACAAATCCGCCCCGGTCCATCCCACAGCCATGACGGTCGGGGATGCCCGCGGACCCCGTTAGAGCCCCCTGCTTGTGTGTGTGCCCCCCTGACAAAGCCCTCTCCTCTCGTTTCTCTCCCAGGAGAATACGTTATCATGGTGCAGGAAATAACCTCGCCACCCTTCCTGGGCAAGACGCTGCCCACTGCCTTCGCGCACCTCAAAGTCTTGCCAAAGAAAAATCAGCAGCCTCCCAAAGAGTCCTAGAGCGGCCCCGCGCCCCCTGTGCCCAGGACCTGCCAGGCCACGGAGAGGATGCTCACCCTTGCTGCATCGAGTCCCTTCCACCAAGACCAGGAGATGCTCTGGGGCCCATCACCGAGGCACCTGCCCCAGAGCAGATGGCTCCTGCTCCTCCCCCCCGACTGACATTTGTATTGGCAGCTCGTGGCCTGGTAGATCCCTGATAAATCTGAGAACCCCAACACCCCTCTGCTCTGCTGTTTGGGGAGCACGGAACGTGGCGTGCCTGAATCTGCCGGGGAACGGAGGACCAGCTCCCGGGAGGCCTCCTGGTCCCTCCAGCCAAGGCCGCCTCGGTGGTGGAGCCCTACATCTCGGCCCTCCGACTTCAGGCTGGCTCTGGCGCCAGTCTGGGTCTGGGCCCGTGGGCCGGGGGTCCCATCAGAAAGGGGAAAGCACAGGACGGGATCCTTTGGAAGCAGGAAAGTATGGGGGAGTCCTGTGCCCAGGGAGTCCCTCTTTCCCAGGCAGTTGGCTGTGCAGACAAAACACCAGGGCCAGGTACGGGCACCGTGCCATCCTGGACAAGAGGCTGTTCCCTTCCCTTGTTGTCCTTGCCACAGTCTCATTTCCAACCCCCCATTGTGCCGGGACACAGGCGAGCTCCCTTCTGGGCTAGGGAAGCGGGGGATCTGTGCCCGTCTCCCCCAGAACCCCACGCTGAGCAGGCCAGAGCTTAGAAGTCTTCATGTACGCTTGCTTTTTTCCATCGCCATCATTTCTATGTAATCTATATATAATCTCTCAGCCTCCCCCACCCCCCCAGCCTGGTCACAGAGAAACCCCCAATTCACCCATTGCTGATCAAGTCCCCGACGCTGGGCCCCTGCGCCAAAATCAGCTGCATCTTTC
>JAJPUD010034728.1:0-10686 GCA_023553655.1 Myrmecobius fasciatus | reverse complement strand
TATATTTAGTATTGATATTACTTCATTAGCTATGGTACCTTTAAGTAGTATAGCTTCCTTCCTTTATCTCTTTTAATTAGATCTATTTTTGCTTTTGCTTGACCCCTGCTTTTTTTTTTTACCTCAGCTGAAGCATAATAGATTCTACTCCAGCCTTTTGCATTTACTCTGTTTTAAATTAATTTCTTATACACAACATTCTAGCTTTTAATCCAGTCTGTTATCCCCTTTCTTTTTATGGGAGAGTTCATCCCATTTACATACACAAAATTACTAACAGTTATATTTTTCTCTTCCCTTTCCCCCTTTCCCTCCGCCCCAGCAGTTTGCCACTGAACTCCTTCCCCTTTTTCAGTCCCTCACCCTTTCTTATACCTTTCCCCTTCTACTTGTGATCTCCCTTCTATTAACCTATGTTTTCCTTTCTCCTCCTACTTCCCTATAGGGTGAAACAAGCTTCTCTGTGAAGTTAAATGTGTCTAATATTCTCTCATTGAACCAAATCTGATGAGAGTAAGATTCATACAATGTTCATCCCCCTCCCTTCTTTCCCTTAATTGCAATAGGTCTTTTTTGCCTCCTCATGAGATGGAATTTGCCCCATTTTACCTTCATTTTCCTTTTCCTCTACTACTTTACCCTTTCCACCTATTTTTTTCTTTTTTATAACATCAAAATAAAACCAAATTATACTGTACTATGTATACGTATAACAGAGATATAGTTCTCAAGAGTTAAACATATCATCTACTCATATAGGGATGTAAACTTTTTAACTTTTAAAAGAAATAGTTTTTTTTTTCTTTCTGTTTAACCTTTTTATGCTTCTCTTGTTTTCCATATTTGAAGATCAAATTTTCTGTTCAACTCTGATCTTTCCATCAGACTTAAATAAAATTCACCCTTTTCCTTGAATATCCATCTTTTCCTCTGAAAGATAATACTTAATTTTGTTGGATAGCTGATTCATGGCTGCAACACAAGTACCTTGGCTTTTTGGAATATCAGATTCCAGGTCCTTTGATCCTTTAAAGTAAAAGCTACTAAATCCTGAGTAATATTGACTGTGACTTCTCAATATTTGAGTTTTTTTCTTTCTGACTGGCTGCAATATTTTCTCCTTGATCTGATAATTCTGAATTTAGCTGCAATATTTCTTGAAATTTTCATTTTGGGGTCTTTTTCAGGAGGTGATTAGTGAATTCTTTCAATGGCTATTTAACTCTGTGTTTCTAGCACAACAGGGCAGTTTTCCTTGATGATTTCCTGAAAGATGATATCTAAGCTCTTTTTTTTATCATGATTTTCAGGTAGTCCAATAATCCTTAGATTGTCTCTTCTGGATCTATTTTCCAGGTCTTTTGTTTTTTTCAGTGAGGTATTTTACATTTTCTAATATTCTTTTCAATTATTGTTTTGTTTGACTGATTCTTAATGTATTTTTGAGTCTCATGTCCATTTGTTCAATTTGGCAGGGTGGGGATAGTTTTCTTCAGTTAGCTTTTTAATCTCCTTTTGCATTTGGCCAATTGCACTTTTAAAGGAGTTGTTTTGTTCATTGGATTTTTTCCATTTCACAAATTTTGTTTTTCAGCTAGTTGTTTTCTTTTTCAAATCTATTTTGTAAGGATTTATATGCTTTTCCCATTTCATTAAATCAATTTTGTAAGGAATTATATGATTTTTCCATTTCAGTAAATTGATTTTAAGGCATTTTCTTCACATAATTTTGGTTTCCTTTTCTAAATTCTCTTATAAAGTTCTCATTTCCTTTCCCCATTTTTCTTACAATTCTTTTTAAGTTCCCTTTTGAATTCTTCCAAGAGAGCCTTGTGAAATGGGGTTCAACACATATCATCCTTTGGGGCTTCATTTGGTGATGATTTGCCTTTAGTATCTTCAGGGTTTGAGGTCTGTTCTCTGGCTCCAGAAAAGCTGTCCATGGTCAGAGATCTTTTTGCTTTTTTATTCATTTTTTTCCAAAATTGAGGTCTGCTATTAGGGCAAAGGGGAAACTGTCCAAAACTTCCTGTACAGATACTACCCTGGGTCAGTGCTGCTGACTTGTTTCCCCGACTGGGCAGACATGGCCAAGCCCTGTGTTATTCGGGGGTTCAAAGGCTCACTATTGCCTTTTCTAATTATGTTGAATATCTCACAGCTAATCTGTTGACCCACTAGTTTCTGAACCAGGATACAGTAGCCAATGCTGCTGCATTTTGGCTAAGAACCTCCCGGAATATTTCATGGTGTCTTAATGCCACATCTTCCTTTATCCCTCTACTGAGCCCGCTCTTAGCAGAACACTCTAAATATTTGTGAGTTTTGTCACTTCCCAATCAGTTCAGAGGCTTGATCTGATGTTGCTCTGAGGGATGCCAGGAGGAACTCAGACAAAGACCTGTCTACTCTCTGCTCTCTTGGCTCATCCTCAAAGGCATTAGAATTAAAGGAAATTGGGAAAGTTTCTAAAAGAAATAGGATTTTAGTTTCACTTGAAGACAGGAAGAAGAAAAGGAGGAGGGCAGGTATCAGTGCAGTTGGGACAGTTAGTCAGGAGACAAAGCATCTTTTTTTGTAGGACAGTAAGAAGGCCAGTATCACTGAATCTAAGATCACATGAAACTAGGATGGAAGACTTCAGGAGCAAGTTATGAAGGCCTTTGAATGCCAGAGGATTTTATATTTGATCCTGCAGCTTATAAGAAGCCACTGGAGTTGACTGAGCAGGAAGAGAAGGAAGTAACATGATCAGACCTGAATTCAGGTAAAATGCATTCATTGCTGAGCTGAAGATAGCTTATCTTCAGTGGGAAAGACTTGTGACAGAGATAGCAACCTACCAGTACTACAATAATCCAGATACAAAGTGATGAGGGACCTGCACCAAGGTGATGACAATGTCAGAGATAGAATGAAAAAATATATTGTGGAAGCAAAATGGACAAGCCTTGGCTCCAAACTGGATATGAGGTTTAAGTGAGAAGTTGAAGATGGCATGTAAGTTTTGAATCTTCTTGATGAGAAGGTGTTGTTCTTTTGGACAGTAATTGAGAAGTTAGGAAGAAAGGGAATCTTTTGAGGTGAGATAAAGAGTTCAATTTCAGGTGCATTGAGTTTAAAACACCCAGTAGGTAACAGGACATACAAGGCACAATCACCTATGTCTTTTTTCCTTCTTTACTGAAAAAAATGAAGTTAATTTTCCATGATCTGTTACTTCTCACTAGGAAACTCTTCTTCATTGTACCCAAAGTTCTTTGCTTCAATCTCTTAAGAAATAATGGTCCTGTGGCTCTTTTCAATAATGAGATGATTCAGACCAGTTCCAATGATTTTGTAATGAAGAGAACCGTCTACACCCACACAGAGGATTGTAGTGTGGATCACAACATAACATTTTCACTTTTTTGTTGTTGTTTGCTTGCATTTTAGTTTTTCCCATTTTTTTCCTTTTTGATTTGATTTTTCTTGTACAGCAAGATAAATGTATAAATACATATGAATATATTGGATTTAACATATTTTTTACCATGTTTACCATATATTGGTTTACTTGCTATCTAGGGGAAGGGGTGGAGGGAAGAGGGGGGAAATTGGAACCTAAACTTTTGCAAGGGTTAATGTTGAAAAATTATCCATGTATATATTTTGAAAATTAAAAAGTTTTAATTAAAACTTATAAAATATATGTACAGTAGTGTTTTAGAGACAAGTAATAGGTTATAGGCTAAAAACAATAAATATGAACCTAATACCATAATAGCAAGAAAAGATGGCTTCCTTAATGTGAAATGATATTTATAGTACATAAAAAGATATCTTCTTTGTTGTGTTCAACAAATGTTTTCCTTGAAGTTATAATAAATTAAATTTCTGGAAAAACAAAGAAATAATGGTCCTTTTCCTTTCCAAGATCAACTTTTCTACTTGTGCTTTTAATTTGATCTGCCAGATCTCTTCCAGGACTTTGACCATTCTATGCTTTCTACTGTGCATATCCTGTTTTCATAACTTCTGTCTATTCCAACTAATACATGGATGTTATTATGCCATAAAAGTTTTAATAATTACAATTGACATTGTTATCTTCTAAAGTTCTTCTTATTTTTGTATTCTTTTTCCCACACCCAAACTCTTACCAATAATATTTCATACTTGTGGCTTCCTTTTACCTCTTTCTATTGAATTTTTAGTACTTTATAAACTGACTTCTCAGTTCACCAATTATCTAAAACTTCTTTCTTCAAGTTTAAAAGCAATGTATTAAATTTGGAATGCAGACATTTTCTCAGTCCTTATTTAACTTACAATGAAGTTTATGATCTCTCCCACTACCTCTACTCCCCTCCCCCATAATGTTTACATATGAATTGAAGGCTGGAGAAATTTACATTGTCTCTAGTACCACAGAGGAATATTTTTGTGTCCAAAAATGAGTTTTACTAGACACCTTAATTCTATTAATAGAAAGGCAGCTGTTCTCTAGGCTAGCACAGGTGCCTATTTCTCTAATGTCTTTTGTTTATAGACCATTAGTTACACATGATTACAAATACATCCCAATTGGAACGTTTATCACATTATCAAACACTATTTTCTAAATGTGAAATATGAAACCAAAATTTGGATTTATTGCACCCAAAAATTCAAAATAATCTAATTAAAGCAGTAACTACTTCAGATTTTGGAAATGTTTAAAATTAGCTAGTATATATAAAGTTTTGAAAATTAAAAGTCTTTGCATTATATTAATTAATTCTTAAAAGTCTTTGATTGAGTCTATCATTTAATCATATTTCAAAGTTAAAGTTTAATTATTTTAAAGGAAACAGCAATCTTAGATATGCAAAACAAAAGTGACATTGTCTCTTCCTGGTTCTGGAGTGAGTGCACCCAAGTTTAAATTATGATTTTTGATGCATATCATTTGCGTGGTCTCAAGGAAGTCAGTACATCT
This sequence comes from Myrmecobius fasciatus, assembly GCA_023553655.1. Taxonomy (NCBI): domain Eukaryota; kingdom Metazoa; phylum Chordata; class Mammalia; order Dasyuromorphia; family Myrmecobiidae; genus Myrmecobius; species Myrmecobius fasciatus. The sequence goes on along the minus strand of JAJPUD010034728.1, from coordinate 5,726 downwards.
CTTGAGACATAGGTTTTTTCATCTTAAAAAATGAAGGCATAGTTTCTAAACTCATTTATCTCTGATATTTTCAGGCTTCCTGGTTCAGTCCTACCTTGGATACTTAAATATATGGTCTGTTAACATTTTTGAGCCTCAGTTTCCTCATATGTAAAATGAGAATACATTGTACTTGACAACCACTAATTGCTCTTCTTGTTCTAAATTTATGATCCTATGAAACTTGTTCCCAGAAATAGCTGAAAAAAAATGGAAACTCTGAGAATGGGTATTAGACAGCTATTGGCTATATCCCAGCTCTGCATATAGTTCAGCACTGCACTCTGAATATTTATGATTATAAAAGCAACACCTAGAAAGATGTATTCTTTTCATTAGTCTGTATGTTTCTAATAACAGTGGCAATTAGGTTTTATGGGAAAACCAGATACGAAGTTAAATTAATTTCCTCTTTTCATAAATCTTATTTGGATGATACATTATAAAGTAGGAGTCATGGGAAAGGAAATCAACAGTTTTAAAGTTAATGAAGGCCATGTCGACAGCCTTTTAAATATCATTTTCAACCTTGTCATCTTGTTAGAGAAGAGTAGGGCCTGAAAAGATCTGAGAAACTGTGAAAAGAAATGTGGTATAACTAAAAACAAACAAACAAACAAACAAAAAAACCCTGAATTTAAAATCAGGGTACCTGACTTCAATTGTTTTTGTGAAATTGAGTTGATCCTTTTACTCTTAAAGGAGAAGACTGACTACGTGGTCTTTAATGCCCTATCTCTTAAATCATTAATCTTGATCATACTTTAAAGATTAGGCCCTACATCTAGGGAGGCATGATAGAGGTCACACACACACACACACACACACAAACTTTCATGCATATAATAATAAACATGTAAATATTTCCTATCTAATATAAAAAAATTCAAGAAAAAATGAGACTTTCAATTAATTTTCCCTAAGTATAACTTTCCATAATATTTTACAAGTGACACATGATAAGAAAAGATAGGCAAAATGATGATCAAAGTTACTAATATTTTACAGCTGTCCTCTTCATCCCTCACCAAACTTTCCCTCAAATATTTCTTTTTCTTAAAATAATTTGTTATTGTTCTTTTGTCAGGGCAAATTTTACCACATGCCAAGTACATCTCAGAGTTCAATTACAGTAACAATGATGACATGCATCAATAGTTTTGGAGTAAAAATGTTAAAAAATGAGGGAACTTCTAAATAACATTTAATTACAATTCTCTCTTATAGGAAATTATTCTGGGAAGAGACAAATAAAAGAACAACAACAAAAAGAATGATTTCATATTTTGGCTTCTTCTTCCCTGGAGATAGATAATGAACAAAAGCTGCAGCTTGGTTTGATTAAGTCTGCATGTTTTTCCTGACCTCATTAACAGAGTCAGCTGATGGATTTCCAGATCAATTTGTATGCAAATGTAACAGAAATGGGGCTGTAGTATTATAATGGGTCTGCCCTCCTTCATTGATTCTTTTTCTCCCTATGATCTCATCTTCATTTGTGGGGAAATAAAATGAAATTTTAAAGGTGCATAGCAGAAGTTTTGATGACTATTTACTGGCTACTTGGAAAAAAAATAACTTTCCAAGATTAGCATTTTTTTTCTTCACAGAGGAGGATGAAGTGTGGAAATATTATTTCACTTCTCTTTAATTTATATAAAACATAGACAAACATTTGTACTTTATTCCTAAAGCATTCTAGTACTTCTTGAAATGCCTGAGGAGGCCTATTTAGAATATTCAGACAATCATTCAAGCTCAAGTATCTGCTTTATTAGGATTGAAGATGGGTTCAGGCCCCAGTGTGTCTAATATTTCATCATTAGCATAAACAAATTAGTAAATTTTGGAAAAAAGTAGAAATGTTAATCACTGGAGCATGATTCCTATTGTGGTTATCATTTGATGTATGCATTTTTCTTGTCCTTTTATTGACTGAATGCTGCCTGATATGCAATTTACCTGAAAACATTTATTATGAACTTATTATTTGCTCATACTCTCAAACTTAAACACATGTAACTATAAAATAAATATATATATGTACATATTTATATACATATATCACAAATAGATAAGAAATATGTAATAGAACAAATATAAATTAAATACAAAGTATTAAGAAGTATTTTACATTCTATGTAGATATAGAAATCGGTAATATATATATATATACATAAATGTACAAATACAAATATAAAATCAATATAAAATAATTAGCCACTTTAATAATTGCTTAAGAAGACTTTAGTTCAAATCCATGCTCAGATATCTACCATCTCTGTAATTGTATTCAGACAAATCCATAAAATGGGATGATTGTAGTACCTACTCCCAGTGTTGCTTTGAGGTTCAAATGAGATAATATTTACAGTATTAGTACAGAATCAGAAACATAGCAGGGACTTAATAAATAGGTTACCCCTCTCCCTTCTTCGCTCCCTCCCCTTTTTCTCTTTCTTCGCCTACCTTCCTTCCTTCTTCCCCTTTCCTTCTTTCCTTCCTTCTTCCCCTCCTCCTTCCCCTCCTTCCTTCCTTCCTTCCTTCCTTCCTTCCTTCCTTCCTTCCTTCCTTTCTTCCCTCCCTCTTTTCTTCATTTCATCCTTGTTTTATAACTTTTTTTTGAAATTAAGAAACACATTTGTAATTGTAATATAAGTATAAGAGATTTATTGTTGGAGACTCTTTAAATGTTTACTGATGTGTGAAAAAACAAGTATCCACAAAATATGGAAAGTACCAGAAAGTTGAGTAGATTTTGTATAAAATATCTCTGAGATAATGCAACTAATGATGAAAATGATAACAGTAATAATGATGATGATGATGACAGTAATACCTAGCATTTTCATAATGATGTATGCTTTGTAAACCCATTTAAGATTTGCAAAACACTTTATAAATGCTATAATTTCAAAAGTCCTAGGAAGTAGGAGATATTGTTTTTTCCCATTTTAAAGATAAAGAAACTGAAGTAGATAAAGTGATTTGCACAGAGTTATAAAATTAATAGTGTAATTCCCAGCTTCACTTAAGTAGTAAATAGTGGAAGATGAATTTGAACTCAGTTATTCCTGAATCCAGTTTCACTGTTTCATCCCTCATTTCTCCAAACTGAGTTTAAGAAGCTCAAAGTTTTCTGATCTCTAAAGTTTAAGAAAATACTATCATTGATGAGATCAGACATCTATTGCAATATAAAGCAGTGAAGCTTCTCAGACTGCCGTGACACATAGTTGACCACGTTGAGCTTGCAGTTCATTAAAACCCTTGGATATTTTTACATGAATGAATGGAAATGTCTTTATTAAGCATTCAAATGTATAGCACAGTACTGAGTGCTGTGAATAAAAATATAAATCTAAGGTAAATTTCAAAAAGTTCACTGAGTTCACATTTTAAAGAGGGAGATAATACATATAAAAAGTTTCCTCTGCCAGTCAGACCAAAAGTTTATTAGCCAATCAGACAATAATACCTCATTTTTAATGGCAAAAACATATCTGTTTCTGATGTCAAACCATTTGAGAGTGCCAAAGAATTTGGAAATGCCTAACACTCTGGATAGAGGATGCTACCACACAAGGAATCTTGAAATTAATAGACAAAACAACTACACAAGAAAAATCTCATTATAATTAAAATGGCATGGTTACTGAATTCTGGAAAATGAAATGAAGTGGACCATTGGAAGCATCGTTAAAAATAATGGTAGTGGAGGTCACAGAATTTCAACTGAGCTATTTAAAACCCTAATGGATGATGCTGTTAATGTGCTACTCTCAATAAGCAAGCAAATTTGGAAAACATAACAGTATCCAATATAATGGAAAAAAAAAGTTTACATCCCAATATTAAAAAATGGCAATGCCAAACAATGTTCAAATTATCAAATGATTGTTTGTGCTCATTTCACATATGAGAAAGATAATGCTTAACATTCTTCTATAAGCTAGGGTTGAGGAAATGTGAACCAAATATTACCAGAAGACCAAGCTGTTTTTTGAAGAGCCAGAACTAGAAACCAAATTATGATCATTTGCTGAATTATAGAGAAATCAAGGGAATTCCAGGAAAAAAAAATTACTTCTGCTTCATCAACTATTCTATTGCCTTTGAGTGTGTGAATTACAACAAATGTGGTAAATACTCAGAGATGAGAGCACCAGAACAGACTTGTCTCCTGAGGAACATGCAGGCTAAGAAGCAACTGAAAATAAAACAACTTAATGATTTAAGATAGAAAAAGGAGTTTGACACCTTATTTATTTATCTGCAGAGTACATCATACAAAATGCCAGATTGAATGGATCAAATGCCAAAATCAAGGCTACTGGGAGAAATATCAACAATCTCAGACAGATGTTACCACGCTAAATGGCAGAAAGTGAAGAGGAATTAAGAAGCTTCTTGATGAGGGTAAAGGGAGAGATTATAAAAACTGGTTTGAAACTTAACACCCAAAAACCTATGTTCTTGGTAATGGACTCCATCACTTCCTGTCATATACAGGAATAAGGAATGAAATCAATGCCAAGTGTTTCAATTCTTGGGCTCAAAGATCACTGCAAACAATGACAACTGCTGTGAAATTAAAAGATTCTTGCTCCTTAGAAGGAAAACTATGGCAAATCTGAAGAAAATGCTAAAAGTCAGAGACATTATCTTGCCAACTAACATTTATATAGCCAAAGCTATGTTTTTTCTAGCAGCAAATAGGCTTTCAGAGTTGAATTTTAAGGAAAGCTATGTGTGACTGAATTAACACTTCTGAATTGTGCTGGAAAAGACTTTTGAGAGTCCCTTATATATTATTGAGGTGAAATCAGTCTTATTAAATGAATTAAGACTGGGAAGTAAAACACTGAAAGTGAAGTTTAAATATTTTGGCCACACAATAAGAAGATGGGACCCAATGAAAAAGATCCTGGTGTTGCAGAAGATTGAAGGCAAAAGGAAAGGGGATAAAAGAGATTGAGATGAATAGTATCATGGAAAAATGGATATGAATTTTGATCAACATTGAAATGTATTGGTGGATAGAAGATGCTTTATAGTCCATGGGATCATGAAGAGTTGAACATGAATGACTGAAAAACAAACTTTTAGCAACTGGTCAACAATTCATGTTGGTAATGAAGATGGACCCCTTCTTCACAATGATTTGTCTTCTTAATGATAGCTATGGGGCCTGAAGTGCATTGCCATTAATAAAGTTTTTTTTTTTAAATCTAGATTTTATCCACTGATATCTAAAAAAATGATATTTGAGTTGGGAATAGCAATGATATTAATTACTTGTCTCATTCTATCTGTCCATAAGAATGCCTTGCTATTTGATTAAACTGGTTTGCTAAATTCTTGTTTAGAGACAAATACTCCATCTTTGACATGTGAAGATGATTTTTAACCTGACAACTTTTTATATTCATGTGTATTAAATGCCATTTTTAAAAGATTTACTTCATTGTTCTAATCTATAGGGATATTTTGGAGTTCCACTCAATTTCAATGCATTAGTCTTAACTAAAAGCTTTGAATCATCTACACATATGATAAGTATTCCTTCAATTAAGTATATATATATATATATATACATATATATGCATGTAATGATAGATCTCTTTCTATATAACATGTGTTTGCATAATATTACTATATTAATATATAAGGGATACACAAACATA
>JAJPUD010034726.1:0-10687 GCA_023553655.1 Myrmecobius fasciatus | reverse complement strand
TATTAGCATCAAGGTCAAATATAAGGGGCAGGGGCAGTCCACAGGGTTGACATTCATTTCAGAACTATCCTTTTCTCTCTCCGGGAAGCTGGCTAACTCAATCCCACTGTAGTGTACAATAAGAATTTAGTCTCAACCTATCTTTTCTATGACTGCTCACATTTTGGACTCTCAGAACAATTTTCACTGCCCTCTAATAGGGTGAATTATTTGATGCAGTGCATATGTGCTAGACATTCGTGTCCAGGCAGTATGGACTTAGGCAAGGCAGTATTACCCAGGGAAAGATTTTGCCTATCATGCCGGATCCCCTTCTGTATTTGTCTTTTTATGGAAGAAGAAAGCAATTAGTCAAGCAACAAATCAACCAGCATTTATTAATTGCCTAATGTGTGCCAGGTTCTATAGTAATTGTTAAGGAGACAACTACACACGTATGGAGATAGAGTTTGCTCTCTGTGTAGACTGTTTTCCAATCTCTACTGGGTTTCAGGTGGAATTTAGAATAGGGAAATTTGAAACTATGGAATGTCTGTCCAAAATCATGAAATTTAGAGGTAGGAAGCTACTTTACCACTTATCTAGTTCAGTATCACGAAGGCTGATAGATTGACATTTCTGCAATGCCCTTCTTGCCTGTATTTTGGAGTTTTTGTCCATTGCTGCCTGCCACCATTTCTTATACACATCCCTCCCCCATTGAGAATCAGCACATTCATGAGCCACAGGCCCCTCCTCTTAGCCATCATTCTTTCGAGTCAGCATTTTTGTATTCTATTACCCATCGGACCTTCAAAAGAACAGAGCTTAAAATCTAAACAATTCCCTTTAGATGAGCTCTTAACCCCTCACTTAAAAAACAAAATGAACATGATCTCCTCGGAAATTTCTAATTTGTTTTTGTAGGTGAAAGTTTGGACAGGAGACATTATATTTCACTCAGGGTCTATTTGTCCCTCTGTCATATTTGTCCCTATTCAGGACAAAAATGATACTCTAACTAAACTAGCAGTTGGGAGGTGGTACACACTGGAAGTAGTCATTATTTTCATCCTGATGTCCCTTGACTTCCTTTCTCCCCTTAATTACCACTGCTAAAAATTACTTACCTTGGAAGACGAGACTCAGAGAGAACAGGCTTGTCCTTACGTGTACCTATGATTCCTTAGGCCTTTTTTACCCCAGTGTTAGAGGCTAGCAGGACATGTCGTGTGCCTAAATTTTTAGAGGCACTATTTTCTTAGCAAGCATAAAATTATCCTTCAATACAGGAGGGTAGGATGATGAATGGCAGACATTTACATACACATAAATGTATATGTAATACACACACATATATACATGTATATACATATGTACATATATACTCACCTATACATGCATTTTTATATTCATACATTGAATATAGTTTTGTAAAGATGGCAGAAAAAATTCAAAGAAAGAACGTGCTAGAAGTGGGAAATGTCACATTCATAAAGGCCTTTATAAAAGATGAATACAATACACTGGAAAATGGTGTAAGCAGATTTCTGTGTGAACAGAAATCTTTTTTGCTCTATATTGATGGAAATCATTTGAGTATATATAAAAACTGCCTCTTTGTGTGCATTTCTGTGTACATATTTAGGTTATTGGATAGGGAAAATGGAAAGAGAATCCATTTTATGTTTTTCTGAAGCTAACTTTTAAGGTGATTAGAAGCTTTTACTAGAGAGTTCCTTTGGGATCTGTTTTCTCTGGGGAAAAAATAGAAATGTTAAGAAATGTGTATATATGTATACACACATTGTCTTTTCCCAAGATGTCACTTGGGTTTCACCTTCTGGGCAGTTTGGGAAGAACCTGAAATTGTTTCGGAGTCTTCAGTGTTCTTTCTCAACATTTTAGCTATATTTCTCTATACCCATCACAATGCCCACTCTTCCTTTTTCCAGAGAAAGCCCCAGCTAAAACAGTGTGACAGGTATCATGGGGACTGAAACAAAATGAGGACCGATAGCTAGAAATGTCAGGAAACCTCACAGGACTTTATTCTCAGGGTTAGGAAGTGACACACTAGGTGGAGAGGAAGAGTGGTCAGTTTTGCAGGACACTGCTGCCAGATCCCAACTAGGACATTCTTGAAATGTAAGCAGGTGGCAGAGTCTTATCTCAGTCCCCAGGCCATTGTCTGCATTGTCCCTTTCTCCTGTGGTTTGACATTATTCTTTCCTGGGGAGATGCAAGGGGAGTGAACTAACTTGTGAGGGAAGATACAGTTCATATGAACATAGGATAAATTAAAGGCCTAGACACAAAAGGAAATGTAAACTGAAAAGCAAAAAAAAATGTTCTTCCAATCCAAGTATGTTCTCTGATACCTTCTGCCTCCCCATACCCATATAATACCTTTATCCTTTTAGTTTTGTGACAATGTAAATTTGAAGATTTTTGGCACAGATGGGCCTGGACTTCATTAGAAAGATACTCTATAAACCTCCTCTGAATTAATTTTTTTTTGTTCACATCTAATGTTTCCTATGGAACAATTAAAAATATCTGACTAACTTTTGTTGGTGTCCCATCTTCCCTCTCTCAAACATGAACACCTGAACGCACACACACACACACACACACACACCCTTTTCCAAATTGAACAAGAGAAAATGCTTGAATTTCAAAACTTTCATACCATCCTACCAATAATTGCTTGTTTCAATGCCCTAGTAAGACATTGTAGGACCCTTTAATAGAGTAAATAATAAACAATCTCTATTCTCATTTATGGATAACATAAGAAGCAAGGTACAGAGGTCAAACTAGATTTTTCCTCAAAGAACAAAAGACTAAATCAAGTTGATGACAGTGATGGTGATTGCAGTTATATTATCATAATCAATACTGCTATATCTTTAATATTCATTGCTATCATAAGATCATAGAATCCTAGAATTGAAGCACCCTAGGAATCCTGGCTCATCTGAATTCATTTGGCATAGAGGGACCACAAAAAGGGTTTATGCTTTTCTTGGTGTCTATTTTTCCACCTACCCTTTACAAAGCCTTTATCATGTGATCAGATTGAATACTTGGAGGACACTAAGCTCAGTATCTCACGGGGCACATTCCACTTTCAGATTGCAAAAATTATAAGGGAGTATATTGAGCAGAAGACTTTCTCCATCTAACTTGTGCCTATTGATCCTACTTCTGTCCCCTGGGCCCAAGCAAAATATATTTGATTCCTTTTCCATTTAGTAACCTTTAAAATATTTGAGGACACTTCTTATCCCTTCAAGTCTTCTCTTCTCAAAGCTAAACCTCCAGAGTTCTTTCAGCTGTTCTTCATGTGACATAATTATCTTCTTCTAAACCCTCTCTAGCTCTTTAATATCTCTCTTTAAAACATGTATTTGGGTTATTTCTGTCTGTTCATGGTCCCATATAGGGTTTTCTTGGAAAGGATCCTGGAGTGCTTTACCTTTACTTTCTCCTGCTTATTTTACAGATGAGGAAACTGAAGCATTACAGGGTTAAGTAACTTGCCTAGAGCCACATAGCTAGTAAGTATGTGTAGGTGGCCTTGAACTCAGATCTTCCTAATTCCAGGCTTGGTACTCTATCCACTATGCTACCTAACTGCCCTAAAAAATGACATCCATTTAAAAAACCTTAAGTAGTCCCAGTGGCTATGCCCAATGATAATTCATGTTTATGTAGCCTTTAAAAGATTTGCAAAGTGCTTTCCTCACAATCAGTCAATGTAGACTTTATATCTTTCTTTCTTACTATGCCTTCCACAGAATTTCACTCAACAGTGAGGAGATTGTGCCCTGAGAGAAAACTGGTTAATTGCATTCAAGGTCTAGGAAATTCTCTATCCATTCTCATGAACAGAGCAGAGTTGCTATGCCAGCCAGCAAGGCTTCAGCCAGCAAGAGTCAATCCCACATGGCAAAGATGTACCATTGCTGGTGGGCGTATTTCTGTTTTACATAGTCTCAACAACTGATGGCTTGGATTACTTATTCCATAGATCCCTTAAAAAACAGTCATTGCCCTGTTCTAGTATGTATGTATTTGCTGCTAGAGGGTGGTCAGCTTAAGGCATGCCTCTTGAGAAAAGAAGTGGGTGGATAATCTCCATCATTCTGATGTTATGGTCAGTTTGACTTTCCTTCCCTTATTTTAGTCATTCTGCTTTTTTTTTTCCTTTTTATTTAGGAATGTTTTATTTATCCCTAAGCCTCTTCTTTTCCTCATTTGACTTCTTGGACTCAGGGAAAAACTAAGCTTTATGTTCCTTTCATCTGAGAACTGAATAAAAACTCCTGGTAATCATATATGGGATAAAAAGAGTGACAGCTAGAGACTTACTAGAGACCTTTTCTTGATCATGGGATTCAAAGGCCCCTCCTTCGGAACCACCCTGAGGTGAGACTTTGCTTAGATTAGCTCCTGGGGGTAATTGAGAGTATCTTAAGTAAAAGTACCTTGAATAGTGAAAGGTTTTGACTTGAGATCTCATCAAGATGGGTGTTATTCTACCTCAATCATGGAAGCCAAGTGACCATCCCTGCTACACAAAGCCATATTAGCTATCACTAGAACTATCTGGTGACTCCTGCTTGCCATAGTATTTCTATAAATAAAGGGATTTACTCATATGTCTGCAGCATTTCTAAAATTTGCAAAGTACTCTCCTCACAGTGATTTGGTAAAGTAGATAAGGCAAGTATAATTATTCTAATTGTAGAGTTGTTAAAATGAAGTTAAAAATAGTTATTTGTCTGAGGTCTTAAAGCTAATGGGTGGCAGAGTTGAGTTTCAGTAGGCTGTCAAGACTATTGCTCTTTCCATCACACAATCCCTATTCTCTTACCAACATACAGCACCTTACTCCTCACTTTTTGGATTCTGTCCCCTCTTGTATTCACTTGTTCTGTAATAGGTTTCCATCAGACTGTTGATTCTTTTCTCACCGTTCAGTTCCAAGCAATATAATGTTTTCTGAAAACATCAGATTTTTGGGTCCTCAATTCACCATATTTGCCTTTCATCTCAACTTCAGGTACATACTACTTAGAGAAAAAGCATGTGGAATATTTTATTCTCTACCTTAGAGGTGTCTGACAGAAGGTCCAGGGACATGCACAACCCTCCCAAGTAAGGGCTGAGTTAGATTAAGAAAGATGCTATTGGGAAATATTTAACAACATAAACAAACACCCTGGATAACATTACATTTTAAAACTATATCAATATGCAGCCTTCAGGAATCTTTATATAGGACTACCTGTCAGAGTTACAGTCCTCTGGTGAGTCTTGTAGAATAAGAGTATAGAATTGGAATGGGAAATTATATCAGAAAGTATGAATCAAAGACAGAGACTTTGCTGACTCTATAACATGAACTCATCACTGGGTACTCCCCAGTAGTACAAGTCACAGGGGAACCTTAGGATCCTTTGCAATAACACATCCAGGCATATGTCCCCATCTCTCCTATTACATCCACTCCCATCCCCCAGAATGTACAGCTAGAGTAGGTGGTGATAGAAATATTCATAGAAAAAGAGAAACATTCTAGTAGACACAATGGGAAAAGAATCTGGGTGTTCCTAACCCCTACACTCTGATGCTTCAATCTGTTGTGATCTAACCTATCTCCCTTGCTCTTCTACTTCTGTTATGAAGACTATTTTCTGAATGTTGACAATGAGAGACCTACTTCTGATGACAGGGTCAGTACAGGCAGGAAGCTTTGGGATTTTCTATGGGTATTGTTCCCTCTCTGTTCTCATAACTCAGTTGCTCATCTGCACTAGGAATGCAGGATAGATTGGATGGGCAAGAAACTGCTAAATAAGGATGCCAGGGAAATTATCAAATAATAAATTAATAAAAATAATTATTTAATTAATAATAATTTAATATTCCAATTGAGTAATCATACAGACGCCCTTAGAATGATGACTGATGGAATTTATTACACTTTCCTTGGGGAAAGTGTAATAAATATTAAAAATGCAAGATTCAGTAAAATATGGGTTCAATGTCCACATAATGTTACCAAACAATAGTAAGTCAAAGGGACCATACAGAAGTTGATAATAGGGCGACCCCTGAGTTGATATCATGAAGACTTGCCAAGGAGTTAGCCTCTGGAGCACTGAGTTACTTATCCTCCACCCTGTGAAAATCCCAAGAAGGGGCAAGGAAGAGCTAGACCGCATTAACTAACAATAGTGATAGATGAAATTCGAGTTAGAATTTTTCATGAAGAGCTTCCTACTTAAGCCTTGGGGAATATCTCTTCTAGTTGGTTATGAGAGGCAGCAGAATACTTTTGGATTTGGAGTCAGGAAGACTTTTATTTGAATCATGAGTCAGCTGCTTCCTTGTTTTATGTCCTTGGGCAAAAGTGTTTAAGCTCTCAGTGCCTTAGTTTCCTCATCTGTAAAATGAGGAAGCTAGATTCTGTGTTGTCTAAGGTTTTTCAGTTCCAAATCTATGATCTCATGACCTTCAGCAAATGTCTTTTGTCTAAAGACAAAGAGTGTGCATTATTCTGCCTTTCAACTTTACCTTCTACAGTATTTGGGTGTTCAAATGATTCCTAGTCCATTCTACTTTGGGTATACATAGTAAGGGTTGGTTGAGGGAATGGGAATAAGCATTTATATAATATCTTCTATTGGCCAAGGCATTGTGCTAAATGCTTGATAAATATTATCTCATTTGATTTGATACTCACTATAATACTGTGGGGGAGGTGTTGTTATAACCCTATTTTACAGTTGGGGAAACTGAAGTTAAATGACTTGTCCTGGATCACACATAGATAATAAATGTCTGTGACTAAATTTGACACTTGCCCTCTTAAATACTCAGTTTCTTCCAATGCTGAGTAAAAGGATGAATTTCCAACTTTTGTCTACTTGACAGAGATGTTTAAACTCAGGCCTTCTTGACTCCTGACCCACAGCTTTATCATCCACTGACCTACTTAGCTGCCTCAGTCAGGACAGAATGTCCCTCTTCATCCCAGCAGCTGTTTGCCTGTATTTTTTAAAATTTCTATAAATAAAATTAGCTATACGTTTAATTTTACCATTGCTTCAGGGGCAGACAGTGAAAGTTTTGGGAACATTTGACACAAACCTTTCCTAAGAGCTCTCCTAAGGTTCTTCTAGAAATTTATCTTTTCTCTTCTGTTTTCTCTATTTTATTCTTCACACATAATATTCAAGGAATTTTCTCATTGAGTAACTTTGAGTATATGATAGGGAGGGAGAGAAGAAAATAATAGAGCAGTTTGTGAATAAATACCAGTTGAGAACTTCTAATGAATGTTCACATGAATTGCTCTGGGACCTATCTAAACAAGACATACTCTAGATAGAGAGCAGAGGGTGAAAAAAGTCTTCAGCAATCCCATGTATTTTCAGACAAGGGAATCTAAGCACTAAACTGTCTCAAGAGTGTCTTTAGAATTGGAATTTAGAGCTGGGGAAAAAAAAAACCTGAGAAATGTTCTATCAAATCCTTTCGACAAGTAAGGAAACTGAGGCTCAAATAATTGAAGTAACTTGTTTTAAGTCCTGTAGCTGGTCAGTAACAGAATGAAGGCTTATTGCTGGGCAACTAGGTAGCACAGTGGATAGAGTTTTGGGCTTGGAGTAAAGTAAATTCAGTCTCAGACAGTAGAAATATCAAATGGGCCATTCAGTTAACCCTGTTTGCCTCAGTTTCATCATCTGTACAACAAACTGAAGAAGGAAATGGAAAATCACTCCATTTGCCAAGAAAACCCCAAATTTAGGTCAGGAAGAGTTGGACATGACTGAAGAACAAAAACAACAATAAAGCAGAGTGAAGATTAAAACTCACATTTCCTTATTCCCATTTCATTGCTACCTTCCTTTATGCTAGACTGGAGAAAGAACTTCCTTGTCTGATATTCATTAAGGCATTGAGAATGTTTGGGATCTCTTCTCTGAATAATTTTGAGAACAGGGTTCTATTGAATGATCATGGTGTGAATTTTTTAGAAAGTAGGAGAAAGGACAGGTGGGCTTTGTTGATTCTGATCTCATAATGCCCCCCTCTGTTTTCAAATAATTTTTTTTCATGACATTTGCCCTCTTAATGACTCAATTTCTTCCCCTCCTGAGTGAAAGGATGAATTCCTGACTTCTGCCCACTTGACAGGGATGTTGCAAGCCTTGGTTAATGTCTGTAAATGTTTTTAGCTCCTCTGAGGTGTGTGTTCTGTAAATATGAGGTATTAATAGCCACAGTCAGAAATGAAACAAAACTGAATTGAACAGCAGCCATGTTCCGGGAAAGAAATGCAAACAACCATAAAACACGAAGCTCATACGTGATCCATCTTATTGACCCTTCTTTAAAAAAAGCAGCCTTCATCTCTGATAGTACAAACCTGCTACTCGGCTTCAGAACACAAGTGAAAAAAGACCCAGATGATGACTTGATTTGTTTTGAACTTTTAATTTCCCATCTAATTGGTAGGATTAAAAGCACATCTGGCAAAGGCCATGCCAGAATGTTCTGTTTGCAGGAGAATGGAAAACCAGGAAAGAAAATACTCTAAGAGGGAAGACTTCAGAGAGAGGGCAAAGACATTTTGGGGCCCTCATCTAGGAGGTCTAAATTAGGCTGGTGTTGCAATATTATTAAACTCACAGTGCCAAATATTTTATAGACCTGTGGTTAGAGATAGGACTTTTTCTGTTTTATGTTTCTTCTTGTTATTTGCTGAGGATCAATGGAAGCTTTTGCTGAGATGAAGCAGCTGAGCATGCTAAGAAAAAAAAAAGCCAGTTGTGTACTTCTAGAGGGTATCCATTGTCTTCCTGCCTAGGTCTTTGCTATATAAAGGGAACAGCTTTGAGGAAAGCTCACGATTGCACCCCTGTACTGCTATGCATTAGCAATTTCAAGTATGGGACTATCCCTGTACATGTTCTCTACTGGCTCCTGTTTCCTCCAGGGCATATTCTAGGTAGGAGGTGGAGGAGACCAGATGTTTAACTCTTATATCCTCATGAATGCTTTGGTATAAATGCAGTTTCCACTCAATCCACAGGCAAGTCATTCTCATAAGCACTAATAGGACTTACAGATGTGCTGCAAGCTGAGAATATGATGCTGAACTCCCTAATGGAATTTTTGGTAATTATCTGTTGCACAAGGGATCCTATATAAATCTACTCTGGACAGAATTTTTATTTTAATTTTATTTCTAAGCCTCAACGAGGCTTACTTTTTAAAAATACTAAGCCCCTGAGTCTCCTGGAAAATTGTTACCACTAAGATATCCTATTGTCCTTCACTTCTGCTAGTGGCCATGGTCCCACATGGAAAACTCATCATTGAGCTGAGGCTGTTTCTCACTGTGTACATACAGGTAACTTGAAAAACATCTGGCAGCTCTGCTGCTTCAGGTTCATTTACAAAATATATTGAAAATAGTTTTGGGAGTTGGAGGTTTTGATATACAGCCCTCTTTGGTTACAAAAGGATGGACTAGATGGATTCCAGGGGTCCTTTCCAGCCTTACCATTCTAGCATTCTGTTAACAAAAGCAGGATTGATGACCTTAACTAAACAAGCTGAGAAAATCCCCATGATGCCAGGGCATTACACAGAGTTTCCAAGGGCTCAAGTCATTGCTGTTCCCACCACCTCATTCTAAGAAAGTACAAAAAGTACAGGTTATCCTGAAGATTGTAGAACAAATGGCTCCATTGTCTTGGGTGGTGGTGGGCAATCCACCCTATCTCTGGGGAGGGTATGCAGCATGGATATCAACAGAAAAATTCAGGTTGATAGAAATGAGTTAGACTTTGATGTGGTTCCCTCAGGCCTCTGTTTCTGGAAGGAGAGAGTGATGGGGCTTTTACTTTAATTACTTGGACCCACAGAATGAACCGTTACCTTCTTGCAGGGGCAGCAATCCATTAGTGAGCCACTGAATTTACAATGAGACAGTGAGACATCATTTACAGTGACGAAGCTTCCTCATAGCCTGGACCATGGGGCTTTGGGTGCCTGTGTTTGTGATCTGATTTCCTGGGTGAAGGGCAAGTTTCTTGATTTTATGTCCTGCCTAACCTTCAAACAGGAGGGAAACTGATAAAGTAAGAGACCTAAAAATGAAATAATCCATATCTTATTACATTGTCCTCTCCATGGCCCTTAACCCCTCCTCTTGCCCTTCTCCTTTCACCAGAAACCATCTATTCTTTCACCAGGGGAATCTCTTCTTAAGAGAGATCATGGTATCAAGATGGGATAGTAGCTTTGCCCAAGGAAAGATCGCTGTAATAAAACACATATAATATAAGGAGACTAGACTTGAGACTATTTGATTGGAAGGATCAGGATTTATAGACTCTCCCCCTCCCTTCTTTCTCTCCTCCTTGAACTTGCTGCTTTAATAATGGACTAAGGTGTTAGAGGATTGCTTTTTCTACTGATTAGGGATTGAGAAAGTGTGGACGGGGAATAGTATTGTGATATTTTGATTTGGTTCTAGTTATGTTGGTTCCCTTCATCAGCATCTGAGATAACCAGAGAGATGACAATAATGATATCTTATTATTATTGTGGAAGATTTTCTCACAAAAGATATTGATCAGTTGCTTTTCATTTATATGAAGGCCAGAATAAGAAAAAAAAA
>JAJPUD010034725.1:0-10687 GCA_023553655.1 Myrmecobius fasciatus | reverse complement strand
ACACACACACACACACACACACACACACACACACACACACACACATAGTAGAAAGGGACAGAGAAGGGGAATGATGTTTTCACTCCTCCACACAACATGAACACACACATGCAATGGGTGGATGGGGGGAAAATGGGGGTTTGAAGATGCACATGCAAACACAGAACATTCCAACATAAAATGGGGAACTAGCTAGCCACACTCTGGGCTTGCTGGCACGTAGCAGTGATTTGGAGACTTCAGCCAATATAAAATAACAATCAGGTCATTTACAAGGTTCTGCCAAATATTAACCTTATATCCAATTCTCTTCAAACCTTTCAAAAGTCCCTAATGTAAACCAGGCAAACTCCCCGGGACTTTATAATATTCTGGAACCAGTGGGAAGGGGGGGAGGAGTTGTTACACACTTGTTAGGGCTTTGTTTTTTAAAGGCAACCGTGTTTATGCCAAGGTGATGATGTGAGGTTTTGGTTTGGGGGTATTTTGTAATGCCACAAAGATTATTTAATTGCACTACCCTCCCTAAGGGGAAATTCAAAGGTTAATTTGCCCAAGAAAGAAGGGTTTCAGTTTGCCCTGAAGATAAGGAGAGGATTACTTTAGCATGTGGGTTAGAGTAAGTGAGAAACTAACAATTTAGGGCCAGGTGATGGAGAGCAGGCTGGGGAAGAGGGGGGAATAAAGCTATCACCAGTTGTGCTTTGTCCATATGAAAGAGAGGAAATGTATCAGAACGGGTTCCAGTGTCCTTGGAATCAAGGATACTGGAAGCTAAATTCTGCTTCTGACACAGACTAGCTGTGTGACCACAGGCAAATGACTTGACTTCTCTGTGTCCCAGGCAATTCTCTAAAACAGGCGATTTGCATCAATGGATGAAGCTTCCATACCAAGGATTCAGGCCAATGAAGTCATAGCTCTAAAGCATTCCCCATTTCCATGAACTCCTCCCACTCCAAATCATGTCATTATACTATGCATTGATTACATATTAAAGCACATTAAATTTGAAGTCATCTGCCTGAATTATTCTTCTTCCTCTGCTATTTTGCCCCTAGGCTTTTGTTTTCTTTTCCGTAAAATTGAACTGGATTGGAAGATCTCATTGGCTTGAAATCAAGAGCAAAATTTAGACCGAAATCTAGACCAAAATTTAGGAGTTCCAGTGAAAAAGAGGGAACAAGGTCCTCATATGACTTCTCCATTGCCACATCTGTGGAATGATTTCTTTAACATTTAGTAATAAGGGTCAGGAAGACTAAGCCTGAGAGCTTCCAAACAAAGCTTCAAACTGGGCAGGGACAAGGCTTCCCTCATTCTTCTGGGTTGGTGGGAGGGAGGAAGGGGTGGACATCTGCCATCCATGCCTGCCTCCAGACTACAGGTATTTGTAGGAGTTGCTCTCATCTCAGATGGTGAGAGATAAAAGGCATCCCTCAAGAGAGGGCCACAGGCCACCTTAGCTCCTTCTGGAAGTGTATCCAGACTGCCCAAACTATCTCTTTACTTCTAGTCCAAAGCCCACTAGATAAACACTCTCCTGTCAGTCCACAACTAGCCGGGTTTCATAGAGCACTTGTTTTTGTGCCTTAGAACAAAAATTTTCTTGTAGAGCAACATTTATTTGCACTATTTTTCCTCTCTAAATTTTCTTCTGCCTGGGGTATAGATCCTGAAGGTTTTCTTTCCCTCCTGATGTCTTTTTGCCCAAGGCTTTGGAGGACTCCAATGTGATTTCCAGCTAGCAGCTGAACCAGGTGGGTCCTTAGAGAAAAATGCACAATCCCCTGGCCCCTCCTTGAAAGTTAGCATTATCACTATTTTATTGGAACCAGAAGAAACATTTCCAACCAACTAGACAGTTACATTTCATATTTCATAATTAGGTTTCATCATCTTTGTTTAGTTCAAACCTTTGATGAATGAAGTTTGGAGCAAGAGTTAACACCCCTGTTTGGATCTTGGTTCTTTCCCACCACCCCACCCCACCCCACCCCACCCCACCCCCGGCTTGCTACCTCCCACTCCCCTCCCAGGGAGTACCAGGGCATCATTTGGAGACACATTTTTAACAGCAGGACTGTTATTTTAACAATAGGTTACCAGATCCATCGGGCAATCTGACTAAAAGCTCATATTTATTTCCCTAATTTTATAAACATTTAATAGGTCCTTATTAAACACATCAGCCAGCATGATTTAATAACACAATCAGTCTCGAAGTTTAAGAAAATTGAAAACAGGATTTGAATGTAATTCAGCCACAATTACTGGAGATTATAGGGAATCATTCCCATATGTCTGCAATGGAGAGCTGCTAATCTCTGTTTTCGTGGAGGTGATTTCCTTTGGAACACTTCCCAGCCTTCAACAGCACTAGTGCTGAACAAATTAGATTTGAAAGTCCCCAATTTTATGACTAAGGTAATATACTCTGTGTATTTAGAGAAACACTGAGTTCCTATTTTAACTGGCTCCCAAATGCTGGACAGAGATCTCAGCTTCATTTAGTTTGGCTGAACTTAGTATATGGTAATAGGTTTTAAAGGGTCAGCATATGTTTTTTTGTGTCTTTCATAGATACCATAACTCCTCTCCACCCACAATGCTAAGGAGTTCGAATCATGGTTTGGTGACGACATGGCTCAGGAATGTGGAGCAATTAGACCTGGAAGAAGGCCTGCTGGTTGAGGCCAGGGGACCCACACACCTCCCTCTACTAAACTTTCAAGCCTCATCACCCCACTCCCTGACCTGCAGCTTACAGGGGCCTCTGAATAGCTTTACTTATGCTCAGTAAAAATTCTGTCTGCTATACTGGGCCTTTGTGTAGGGCCTTGACTTGGCTTCAAGATGACTTCTGGAAAAGGTTGACTCTTTGGAAAGAGCTGGAGCTTTCTGGTTCCCAGCAGGACAGGAGGGTGGAGGCAGAAGGTAGTAAACCAGAGGATTATGAATGTGTGGGATGTCGGGGGTCTGCAGTTTGGGGGTCATAGCTTTTAGCAAGAAAACAGTCTTTTTTCTGCTTCTCTCTACCTTTCAGAAACATGCCCTGAGGTTCCCTCTGCTAATCATGATAGTAATAAAGTCCTTTTAATGACTTTTAATTCTTTAAAGGCTTAATATATAGGGAAAATGTCCCAACAATTAGACTGATCCAAATGTGGAATGGGCTGCCTCAGCAGGTAGTTTCCCCCTCACTAGAAGACTTCAAGCAAAAGAGGGATGACTTCCTGACCCAATTGTCAGGTATGTTAGAATAGGAGTTTCTTTTGTGTTTGGGTTGGACCAGATGGTCCATAAAGTCCCTTTCTACCCTCAAATTCTGTGACTCTTATCTCATTATTTCCTATCAACAATCCAGGAAAACAAGGCACACCTTATCATCCCCATCTGAAAGATGAAACCAGGGCCTTAAGAACTCTAGGAGACACTAAAGAAGAATATGATCTTGAATCAGTGAAGTTGAAAGCATTAAGCATGTAAGAGTATACCACACACTGTGCTAACCACTGAGGATACAAAAAAGACAAAAATATTCCCCAGTCTCAAGGGGCTTACAGTCTAGTAGAAAAGACAACATGCAAGCTTTAAACAAACAAGATATCTGAAGGAGAAGTTGGAGAGAATATCACTGGGAAGGACATTAAGGACAGCTTCTTACAAAAGTGGAATTTTAGCTGAGACAAGAATTAAAATTAGATAGATCCTGCTCAATCATTCTGACCCACAATTTCTTCAGTTGTAAAATGGAAAAAGGAGGGATTTGACTAAATGGCCTCTGAAGTAGCTCCTATCTTTAGCTCAAGTAACTTGTCATCTGAAAACTATTTGCTAGACCCCCAAAGAAAATACTAAGGAAATAGATCAGAAAAAGTCTAAAGCAGGATTTTATTTACTGTCTTAAATTTCAAGATGACACCAATAATATTATGATTATTCATCTTTAATTATAATAATACTTCAGATTTGAATGGGAAAAATATTAACTATTATTATTATTATATTTGATATTTATAGCAACTACAGAATAGTCAAGAGAGATATTATTATCCCCATTTTAAAGATGCAGAAACAGAGACTCAATGTGATTTAGTCAAATCACACAGTAACAGTAATATAGCTAGTTTAAAAATAGAGTCTTGGTTTTCTGACATAAATCCAAAACAGTTTCCACTTATGCTTTGCTTCCTAATTGCCTCTAATGGTTCTTTAGAAGCCTTTGGATACCAGCAGGAGAAGGGTATTTTAAGTGATTTACAAAGAAATATTTGAAGATTCAGATTGATTCAGATTAAGCAGATATCATAGATATGAATAGCTAACAAGGTTTTCCTTGTCTAAGAACAGTGCCATCTTGTCCCATTCTATGAATGAACATTTTACTCAATTGGGAAAGTTTTGATCTACCTTTTCAAAGCACACAATACCACCTGAAAAAGGAAAATGTGATTATTCAGTCCTTATTCAATATGGAGGGAATGGGAGAAAATGAAGTTTTATAGAGAGCTACAAATGGAAGACCCCTTTTGTAACTAGAAAAGACTTTTCTTGTGCAATCATTGGCCCGTTCAAATTAAGGCATCACCCTTATAATCTCAGTGGTTCTCTTCAAGAACTAAGGGGTTATTAACATTAACTAGGGATGAACAACAAGACACCGGTGCTGAGATCCTATTGGTAAATAGTCAAGACTCTTATCCACTTACAGTCTGAAGTATATCCATTAAATCTTGCCGGAGGAAGCTGTTCTTTCTTTCTGTATCTGAAGGCTTTCCTAACAGATTAAGGAGTCCAACATATCTGTGCATACTTTCTATAGACTTATAAACAAACCAGTCAAGGAAAAATTGTAAAAAAATTTACCTTTGTTACTACTTCACTATCCTTTCTTCATCTCATTCTTCCTTTTGATATGCTGCCAACCTTCTCTCCAAATAAAAAGAGAAAAATTTTAGAGTCAAAAAACTTGGGTGATTCAGCCCTACCTCTATTGCTTGTTAGCTGTGTCTTTCATATATCAAAGATCTGGAGTTAGAAATGACTGTATAGACTATCTAGGTCAACATTTTCATACTATTGATGACAAAACTATTCTGGGAGAATTAATTTACTCTTCCAGGGTCACAGAGGAAGTAAGCATTAGAGACAAGATTTGAATCCAAGTCCTTAATCTGATTCCAGAAAGTGCCAATGCTCCATGTTCTCTACATAGTGCAGAATACCTTTGAGCATGTGATTTAACCTTTCTAATATTCAGTTTCCTCAAATTTAAATTGAGGTACTTCAGAGATCATCTAGTCAAATTGAGGATAAAAAAAATAATTGTGCTCACTTCCCAGGATTGTTGTGGGACTCTCACTTGATCTATTGCATTTGAAAGCTTTTTGGTAAGTCAAGGTATTTAAAAAAACTGTAAAATGCATGTAAGAGTCAGCTGTTTTACCTCCATGATTTTCCCCTGTCCCCCTAAAGCTCCCTTCCAGTAAATAAAATCCTGCTTTAGGCTTTTTCTGATCTATTTCCTTCCACCAAAACTCATCTATTCTGTGTGCCATTCATCCACATGATGAATAGTCTGATAAATTAATTGAAGTTAAGATAGCAACAGATTTATTTTCCTTTCATATTTGTCCTTTCCTATATCTTCTTATAATGCCATATCAAAGTACAGAGGCAACCCTAGAATCCCCAAGGCTTGGCCAATGGTGCATAGGCGCTGAGATGGAAAGATCCAGAAATGGACTATACATTTCCAACCATGGATCACCTTAAGTGAAATCAGAAATTCTTGCCAACTGAAGGTTGAATATTGAATAATTAATTATTTATTTTTAGCTCACTCACAAAGAATATCTATTAAAATACATAAAGAGTGTGATCTGTGTCTGTGGAGAGCATTTAAATGATGAAATAAAAGATTTTAGAAAGAATCTTCATTTTTTAATATAACACTTCATTTGATTTTCAACAGTAATCCTGAGAGAAAAATAGTACAGATATCACTATCCCCATTCTTGAGATGAAGAAACCAAGTCTCAGAAAAATTAAATGATACTCCCAGTCACACATTTAATAATAAGAAGAGGCAGGATGCAAACTTGGGTCTTCTGAATACCAATACCAACAGAGTACTGTTGCTGAAAATGGTTTAACATATTTCCTTGATAACTTTTCTATTTCATAAAAATCTTTAATATCTTAACCCAAAAGAAGATAAAACGTAGGAATTTCAGGCATCAAATAGGGTCTGGATGGAGACATTTGCAAATGGCAAAACCTTCAATTTACAAGAGAGATATGTAGCTGTCTAAGTATAAACCAACACTACTAGAATCAAACAGATTTGAACAATGTTAGCAAAGATTCAACATGTTACCATGAAAAGAATGGACATAGTGAGAAAAATCTAAGTTCTGTGGTTTATTTTTTGTGTGATCTAGGACAAGCCATAAGACCTCAGTTTCTTCATCTGTAAAATTAAGGGATTAACTTTTAAGGTATCTTTGAGCTCTAGATCTACATGTCTCTAATTCATTTCATGTAAACTCCCTCTCCCTCCTCCATTTTGATCTTCAGAGTATTACAGGGGAAATAGACTTTTGTAGACAAGATTCTAGCCTCTGAGTAGCTAATAGGAAAGGAGAGAACTAAGGGATGAGAAATGAAAGCCTTTCCCAGCCTCTTCCAATTAAGCTCCTGGATACCAGGAACAGCCAAGGTCATTGATCTTTACCAGAAAGAGGGGGGAAGGGCATTTTTCTACTCCACAGTCCCAGATACCAAGGCAATTAAAAAAAAAATCATGGGTTGAAGGTCCTTTATGCTCTTGAGTGGTTGAAGGAAGCCACCTGAAGAAAGGGATCTGGGAGGGTTGGGATGGGGGTAATAGTGGGGATGGATCTTCAGGTAAAGCACTGATAGACACTTTTCATAATCCTTCACCACTTTTCACCTGGGTTTCTGCAAAGTGCTTCTGGACATTTTGTGCAAAATTCATAGAGACTTTAAAGAATCATCTAGCTCAACCTGCTCATTGGAAAGATGAAGAAACTGAGTCTGGTCAACTTGCCAAAGTCACCCAGAAACTAAATCTCTAAAGGAAACTGTAATTTCCAAAGCAGTTTTGCAACTCATTCTTTAATTATAGTTTTAGGGAATTGGCCTGGGGCAGGGAATGACCTGCATAGGGTCAAATAGCCAATTTGTGTCACTGGTAGAACTTCAAATCAGGCACCTCCACTGACACACAATAGGAACTTAATAAATTCTGGTTGACTTCACTCTTTTTTTTTTAAATGTACCTCACTGCTTTTATGAACTTCTCTTTTCTTTTACTGAAGAGTCCTGGGTACCAGCTGATAGGAGAGATCCTTCATTCATGAATTGGGCCTTCTATTCCTTGAGAGGCAAATGTTTTCACCATATAGTCTCCCCGCCCAGAAACTCACCTGGCTCTTTGTAGACCTCCCAACTTGGCCCTGTTCTAAAGTCGAGCAGGGAAGTCTGTGTCTTCCTGTGAGAAGCCCTTGCTTCATATCTCTGAAGGTCTGTCCCTTGCTCTTACCTCATTACAGAAACCAACTCTCTGGCTGCCACCCCCTCCATCCCTTGGGGCTGTGTTTCCAGATTTTCAATTTCCTAAATCTTCCTACTTCAGTTTGAGAAGGTGAGTAGCTCTGAATTTCCTGACTTTTGCTTATTCCCCTTAATGATTTTCAAATCACTTTCCCAATTCACTGTTTGTCCTTAGTTTAATATGTATTAATAATTGATCATAAATTCTTGAGGAGAGATCAGCAAGAGAAAGGGCAGAGCATGCTGGTAACCAAGAATATCTCAATCCAGTGGTCTCAATTTAATTTAAAAAAATTTTTTTAAAGATTGGGAGGGGGGAAGGGGAAAGAAAGACAATGTAAATTACTGCTACTGTACACTTAGCCAGAAGTGTGTGGAAATGTTGCTCCTGGGGTAATTCTTCCCCATCACAGCAAACTGAGAACATTTCAGGCATTTTATTTTCTTGTCAGTTTCAATAAATGCAAAACAATTTATCCAATGCAGCAAAAGATGAGGGCTAAATTTTTCAAAGCCATATATATGAGTGTATGTTTGTGTATTCCCATCTTAAAAGCAAATTGTAATGCTGTACGCTAGCTAAGACAAAGAGCTTTTACGCATATCTGATTAGCTCATTTCCTTTGATTTTGGTGAGTGATGTCATTTGGGCCCAGCTGTTGGGTTGCTGCAGATGATTTCCCTTACTCATGTTTCACCAAATCATTTCTGCCCCTAATGGAATTACTTGGCCTGAAATCCAGCATTTTTCATGGTTCACCTCTCCTATCAGCTGATACCCAGGACTCCTCAGTAAAAGAAAAAGGGAAATCCATAAAAAGAGTGAGATATATTTTTTTAAAATAACTTTCTTTTGTTGGTATTTCTACAGCATGTTTATGCACCAAGTAGCCAACTTATTCTGAATTCATCGCCTAAATTGCAGCTAGAATTGGAATTGAAAGCAATCAAAGATTGCTCATGGAAGGCCCCCAGGTTCTTGGATGGAATGCTCTCCTCTATCCTTTGTACAGGATGTGGTTACAGGGGAGCTATGTTTTCAAGGAGATCTCAACTTGAGCAGGACACACAAAGAGGTTATGTGTGTCTGCTTGAGGTATATTTGGCATGGAACTCACACCAGCCTGGGGCAGGGAAGTACAGCAATCAGAATGCTAGATGTCTGAGTCAGGGAATACTGTTGAAATATTTTTATAAAGACTGCAACAAGGGATCCACTTCAAGGAGAGAATCCCTTGTTTTAGGATTGTCAATTGTCCTTATAACCCCATATGCACTTGAACTTTGCTTTCATTTAGTTAATGTTCTCCTCACTTCCTCCTTTTTTCCTTCTTCTGGGCATCCCACTAACAGTATTTTCCTTATTTGAAATGCCCTGTTCCCTTTTCCCACCTGAATCTTAGCAATTCTATTTTTTTTAATTTAAGAATTTTTTATTCACTTTTCTTTATATCACAGAGACTCCCCATTTACCCACTTCTGTGATGTGATTGTCCTCTGTAACAAAAATTTCTAAAAATTAAAATAGAGATTTTAGAGTTTTCAAAGCATTTCACATACATAATGTCATTTGATCTTTGTTGTCCTTGTTTAGTCATTTAGTCATATCTAACTCTTCACAGTCCCATGGACTATAACTGTCCATAGGTTTTTCTTGATAAAGATACTGAAATGATTAGCCATTTCCTTATGACAAAGAAAATAATGATAACAAAGTTAAGGCAATTGGGGAAAAGAGGTCCTCCATTCATGAATTAGTCATAGATCATAAATTTAGAGATAGAGGGAACTTTGGAGGCCATCAAATCCAACTCCTCCATTTTGCAGTTAAGGAACAGGAACAGAGAGATTAAATGACTTGACCAGAGTCACAAAGCTAGAAGTGCTGAGAAAAAATGTAAACCTAAGACTTCTTGGCTTCAAAGCCATTTCTTATACCACTCTGTCTCTTAGGAAGATAATGAGCTCAGTTTTGAACAAATCAAGGTAGGCAAACTGCTTGGAATGTCACCTGTTGCACATGTGACACATACAAAGTTTGAGAGTCATAGTATCTGGGCAATTATTCATTTTATTAACCATACTAGCAGATAATTAATAAAAGGGGTCCGTGGCACTTTTGAATGGGAAAGACCCCTCATGGAACACACTAAATACTTGTGTGCCCTTGGAAGACTGGATGATCTGAGGGTGGCAATCAATTCTGATTGGTTAACAATTAAGGAAAATAGTAAATATTTTAATGAGAAATGGACCTATTCTAATGAGGAACTTGGGGGATTTGACTGATTACTCTTGCTCCCAGACTAATCCTCCGCTTCAAGCAGTCATTCTAGACAAAGTATCTACCCCCCATCCCTCACCCTAACCTGCCAGAGTGGAACATCATCTGCCAGAATTCATCTTAGATTAATTTCTTTGTAAAATTCTCTAATTGAGTGGGTTAAAAATTCCAAGATTTTTTTTTCTCTAGTGCCCTGCCCTTCAAAGAACTAAGCCTTGACCTAATATCCAAATCAGGAAGTGAAAAAAAAAACCTGGATCTCCCCAATATTTGGTTATTTAATAATCATTTCTCTCACATATCTATATATATATATTCTATCTCCCACTTCTGTGACTTTGCAAAAGTGATCTGCCCTGTTTGGAATAAACTACTTTCTTGCCTCCATCACATAGTAGCCATAGCATCTTTCAAAGTAAATTTCAGGTGCCATCTCCACATGTTGTTTTCTTGATTTCCCCAAATTATTAGTGAGCTCCACTTACTGAAATTACTTTGTAGATGTTTTGTCCTTAAAGGCAGAGACTATTTCATTTTGGCATTTATAACTCTAGCACTGGGTACAGGATGGAGTGGGATTTAATAAAAATGTATTTGATTGGTTTGTATTTGCTTTTTGAATGGTTATTGTCTTTAGTGAGATCTCTACATGCTGTATTTCCCCATTATATTGCTTAAAGTCAGGACTCATTTTTTGGTGGTTTGCTTTTATATACCTAGCACTTAACTTAGTGTAGATAAAGACTTAAACAGGTGCTGAGAAAAATATGTTATTGAATTGAATTAAGCAAAACCATCAGAATCAGCCATGTATCTAACAGT
>JAJPUD010034724.1:0-10688 GCA_023553655.1 Myrmecobius fasciatus | reverse complement strand
AAAAAAAAAGTGGGAGCTCTTTTCAAATGGCCTGAAATTTTTTCATGAAATTTGGAGCAAAGTCTTCAGCTGAGAGGATGGGGGGAGAGGAAATGCTTTGGGAAATTTATACAGGAATGAAAAAGTCTGGGCCAGCAATTACTGTGAATGAGTGAGCAAGTGGAGCAGGGAGATAGATGCAAAAAGATTGCTTTGCTGCAGAGGGAATGGTTGAGATGGTATCACATAAATTTGCAGAGGACTCAAGGCAGCAGAATCCTGTGATTTTTTCCCAACTATGCTCAGCAGCATAAGAAAGAAAGGAGGCAAATGGTGGTAAGAGTTGGTTTTTGGCAAAGCAGGAACAGAGATAGAAGAGAGCAAAGGACTTATCTGATGGAATTGGCTCACTAAGGATCAAGATCACTAAGGGGCATTAGCTATAGCCTGAGGAAAGATTGGAGGTCACCAGAAGATTGATGAACAGTTAGGGGTTATAAGCCAGAAAGGAAAATGGAATAACAAGAGATTTTGATCTAAGAAATTTCAGGGTTCGTGAACGTGGAAAGACAGCGCTGATGTGGGGTGGCCATCTGTTTGCACATGAGGTTGAAAAGAGAAGTCGTGAGAAATGAGAAGAATGAGGTGGAGTAGGTGGTCATGGGAAGTGAGTAGAATGAGGAACTGGGAAGTTGGGGTGTTTGGAGGAACATCAGTATCTTGCAGTCTCCTAGTATGAAGGGGGGCACTGAGCAGAAAGACTGAGCCAGGCTCAGTGGAAAGGCCAGAGAGCCTCCTGGGGAGGGATAGCAGCTCCCAGACTCTGGATTGGGTGATAAGCTGGATCTCATGACCTTTGGAGAAACAGAGGGTGCCGAGTAGTGATGGGAGAGGGGAGATAAGCAATGCTAAAATGTCTCTGATAAGAAATTGGCCTCAAACACAGTTTCTGAATGAGCAGTGGTCATTATCTAATAGTATGTACACACACACACACACACAGATAGGTAGAATAGACAGGAAATTATGGAGAGAGATAGAGAGATGGATAGGATACGTAGGAAAATATGCAAAGAGAGGGATAGATAAATAGATAGATGAAATAGGAAAATATGTAGACGGATGGATAGATAGATGGATAGGATACATAGGAAAACATATAAATATAGGGATAGATGGATAGATAGATAAGATAGATGGAATAGATAGATAGAGATATGGAATAGATAGGAAAATATGTAGTTAGAGGGATAGACAGGATAGATAGATGGGATAGATAAATAGAAAGATAAATGGATAGTATACATAGGAAAATGTGTAGATAGAGGGATAGACAGGATAGATAGATGGGATAGATAAATAGAAAGATGGATAGAAAGATAAATGGATAGTATACATAGGAAACTGTGTAGATAGAGGGATAGACAGATGGATAGATAAGATAGATGGCATAGATAGACAGAGGTATAGATAGATAGAAATATAGATGGATGATTATGATAGATAGGAAAATATGTAGATAGATAGATGGAAAGATGATAGAAAGAAAGATAGGATAGGATAGATAGATAGATAGACAGGGATAGATAGAAAGATCGAAAGGTGGAAAAACAGATAAATAGATAAGTAGGTAGTTGGATAGATAAGACAGTTAGGTGATTCAGTGGATAAAACATTGGACCAGAAAGATTTTAGTTCAAATCAAACCTCAGACACTTAACAGCCATGTGATTTAACCTTAGTTTGCCTTAATCCACTGGAAAAGGAAACAGCAAACCACTCCAGGATCTTTGCCAAGAAGACTATGATGGGGTCATGAAAAGTCAGACTACTGAAAAATGATTGTACAAAGAGAGGTAGTTTTGTTGCTTGTGCTGTCATTGGGACATCCAGTGCTGTGCACGAATACTCAGATCCAGTTGTTTGGGACTGGGTCAGGTCACATTTCCTTGAAATAAGAGCAGAGTTGTCTCTAGTAGGGATCTGGATTTACAGAGATAATCACATGATTAGTACAGCACAGATGAAAAGGATAATGATCAGATTTGGCCTTGGCAATGAGAGGAATAAATGCACTCCTTCCCTTCTTTTGTTTCAGAGAGATAGAGACAGAGACAGAGAGAAATAAAGAGAGAGACAGAGAGAAACAAAGAGAGAGACAGACAGAGAGAGAAAGAAGAATGGAGGGAAGGACAAAACAGACAGATGCAGAGAGACACAGAGAGATCTCAGCCAAATTTGACTCTCTCTGTCTCTGTCTCCATCTCTCTCTTCTCTCTGTCTTCATTTCAGTCTCTGTCTCTCTCTCTCTGTCTTAATTTTATTCTTATTATAAGGAATGGATGGTTCTCCTGGAAAGGGCAGGGATACATTTGAAAATAAAGATGATATAAAAACAAAATCTATCAACTAATTATATATATATATATATATATATATATAAAGGAGAATTAATGTCCCTGATGTTCACACTTGCCTCCTAAGTCAAGTGCCTGTAATTATGGGTACGTGGTTCCTTTCTCTCCACCAATGTAGAATTCAACCTCTCCCTAAATTGTAGGCAGCCTTCCAGAGCGGCCTCACTTAATTCAGCTGGTCTCTCCCTCCCTTTCTAGTTGTCACCTGCTGGGTGCTGACTCAGCACACCCAGTCTCTTTCACCCTTGAAATGGGAATGATCAAACTATATTTGCCTGAAGGTGATGGCCTGATCCTTACGGCATGTTGACATTTGAACTTGGGAAGTAATTTTAACCCTCTCGGTCTTAATTTCCTTATCTGTAAAATAAAGTATTTGGACTAGATCATGGCTTCATGGATCTAGAGTTGAAGGAACCTTAGAGGCCATTTTATTAATTTTTTTTTTACAATTTTTTTGGGTAAAATTCATAAAATGTAGGAAGGAATTGGTTCACTAGGAATCAAGATAAGGAAAAGAAGAGAATTTATATATTTTTTTACAAATGGGAAAACTGAGGCCCACAGAGGAAAAGTGGCTTGGTTAAAATCCTATCAACAGTTCTTCAGTATCTAAAATCCTGCAAGTTTTGGGGTGTTTCCATGATTCCAGGAAAACCTAGACCCCAAGAGGAGTGAGACCCGTTCTAATTCCGTTGTGTTCCTTGCAGTTCCTCAGGATGGTAGACGCCTGTGCTAGTTTTCTCACGGAAGCCCTCAACCCTGAAAACTGTGTGGGGATATTGAGGCTGGCCGACGCCCACTCCCTGGACCACTTAAAGAAGCAAGTTCAAGGCTACATCATTCAGAACTTCACCCAAATCTTGAACTATGACGAGTTCCTGGAGCTGCCGGTGGACAGCCTCCATCACGCCCTGAAAAGTGATGACCTCTACGTCACCGAAGAGTCCCAAGTGTTTGAGATGGTGATGTGCTGGGTCCGGCATAAGCAGTCCGAGAGGCTCTGTTTGCTTCCACGCGTCCTTGAGAACGTCCGTTTGCCGCTTCTGGACCCCTGGTACTTTGTGGAGACGGTGGAAGCGGATCCGCTCATCCGCCAGAGCCCTGAGGTCTTCTCCCTTCTCCAAGAGGCCAGGATGTATCACCTGTCAGGCAATGAGGTGGGCCGAAAGGGGAGCTCCTCCAAGCCAGCTTTGGTTCCGCCCGTTTTCTCTGTCGGGGTCAGGGCTTCCTCCTTTATAAAATTAGTGTGGGGGGCTATCCATAGGGACCCTCCAGCCTTCATGCATCTGAGAATCTGTAGGAAGTGGAGCTAAGTTAAGTTTGGGGAGAGGAACCAAACGTGTGATTTCTGTTAGGAAACAGGGAGGAAATTTCCTGTACCAATGTAGATTTCCCCAGCCTTAGGCCCAGAGAGTTTCTGGGGTGCAGCCCAGGAGATGGGGTGTCTGGAGGTTCAGTGGCTCTGAATCAAGCTCTGAACTCATCTTCCTCACCCCACGGCAGGCTCTGTCTCCACTAAGCCACTTTGCCTTTAGTGGGCATTTTTCTTACTTTATTTCATTTACCCACATGGAGAAAGTCCCTTCATCCTAGAGCTTCTTGGGCTAACTTACGCCAAGTCAGGCTTACAATGATTATAGATTGTGTCCAGAAGCTTCCCCTTCTGGTTTCTGTGAGAGGTCCAAGATAATTTGTCTTCAGAAAAGCAGAAAAAAGGCCTATTTGGGAAGATTGCGGAGGATTCTGGGATTCCCGAGCAAGTTACAACAAGGGATGTTTAGAGTGCTAGACACTAGGACGTGGCCCTGAGGGGATGATGAGGTGTGAGGTAGAAGGAAGAGACAGAGGGAGGAGCCAAGCCCGACAATAGCAAACCTGGCAGGGGCCTTTGGGTGCCAGACAGGTGGAAAGGAGGGAGAAGTGGGCGTCCCAGCTCACAAAGAACAAGTGGAGTTAGACTGGGTTTTAGGGAGCAGATGGAAGGGGGACAGAAGGGCTCTTACTACCCACTCTCGCGCACTACCCACTACTCACTAGCCAGCCTGCCTCTTAATGATAGAAATAATAACAATCATGGTGATGATGAGAGGCAGCTCGCTGCAGCAGACAGAGATCTCAGGACCTGCCACCTGGGATCCACAATTAGTGGGACTCTGTGCCTTCTAGGAAGCTAAAGCCGTCCCGTTCCCTTCAGACAAAGACACCCTCATCTTTACCTTGTCCCTGAGCAGGTATCCTCACCCCTTTATATCTCTTTTATCTTTCTCAATTAAGCTAACGAATCTTTCTTTTGTTGTTTGTATTTGAATTCCCAGGGCTTAGCACAGTGTCTAAAACATAGTCAGCACTTAATAAATGCTATCTCGTCATCGCTCCCTGCCTCAGTTTCCTTCTCTGTAAAATGAGACAGTTGGATTAAGTGACTTCTGACTCAAGATTAAGCATTTCCATCCATCATAGAGAAGATCTCCAAATTTCCTTGTACCCCTGAATTCTATGACTGAATTCAGAGGGCTTATTCTTCTTACTCCTCATGGGACATTAGGAAAATCGCTTCACTCTCCCTGCCTCAATTTCCCCATCTGTAAAATGGGGAGCTATAATCCCGTGGAACACTCCTAGAGGTGATTTTGAGCACCAGGCTGGTTAATCCTCAAAGTTTATGAATGATGGTGCTACCCTCTGGTGGCCCTGGCTTGTGATTGCAACAACACTAAAGAAAAAAAGGACGGATTGATTTTGCAAATCTAAATTTCTCAGAGCATAGATTATCATCATCAATATGGTTCACACTTAACACTTTATCATTTGTAGAATGCTTTACGAACAGCATAGCAACCCTAGGGAGTTAGTGTAATTATTGTCCTTGGGGAAAACAGGACTCTGGGAGAGACTAAGAGAGATTTATCAAGGGCTCCTCAGGCTGGATTTGAATCCAGTTCCTCCTGACTCCATTTCTAACACTCTAGGCCAGTCTTTTTCAACTTGGTGTGAGAATAAGACAAAGAAAAAGCTGTAGGAGCAATCTGACCATTAAAAAATGGTCAGACGATTCAGGCTGGTTCCAATGATCTCGTGATGGGGAGATCCATCTACACCCAGAGAGAGGTTGTGGGATCTGAGTGTGGATCACAACATAGTATTTTCACTCTTTTTGTTTACTTGCGTTTTATTTTCTTTCTCATTTTTTTGATCGGATTTTTCTTGTGCAGCACAATAATTGTATAAATATGTATACCCATATTGGATTTACATATATATATATATATATATATATTTTTTTTTTACCACATTTAACAATATTGGATTACTGGCCATCTAGGAGAGAGGTTGAGAGGAAGAGGGGGGAAATTAGAACAAGAAGTTTTGCAAAGATCAATGTTGAAAAATTATCTTTGAATATGTTTTGAAAATAAAAAGCTTCAATAAAAAATAATGATTAAAAAAAGAAAATGGTCGGAAATATAAATACAATTCTTTGGGTTATTCAGGCAGTCACACAATGTAGTGCTTACACAAGCCACACTCAGTCTCCTTAGTGGAATAGACTTTCATTAATACAATCATGGTCTGTAATAGGGCCAAGAGCCACAGGTGTGAGTCTTTCCCAACTTCCTGGAGCTGAGAACGAACGGGACGTGAGATGTTTTATGTGTTTGTCAATGGCCGCAAATGGATCTTTTGGGCCTTTACATTTTTGAAGTGAGTTCTTGTGCACAGAGCGCATGGTGGGCCGTATTAGCTATTATCACGACTGGAGCAAATCTGTGTTTGTGAAGGATGTGCTTCTTTGGCTTCCAGATCATTTCTGAGAGGACCAAGCCCCGGATGCATGAATTCCAGTCTGAGGTGTTTATGATCATTGGAGGGTGCACGAAAGATGAGAAATTTGTGGCCGAAGTGACCTGCCTGGACCCACTGAGGCGCAGCCGCCTGGAAGTCGCCAAGCTCCCCATTACTGAGCAGGAACCAGAGAGTGAGAACAAGAAATGGGTGGAGTTTGCCTGTGTGACCCTAAAAAATGAGGTCTACATATCAGGTAGGGTGCCTTTGTGGCCACTTGACTCTGGGACCTCATGGGCTTTTTTTGGGTGAAGATCCTGGAGATCTGCCATTTCCGTCTTCAGTGGATTGAGGAAACAGAGATTAAGTGACTTGCCCATATAGCTAATAAGTGTCTGAAGCCACATTTGAACTCAGGTTTTCCTAACTCCAGGCCCAGCAGGCTATCCACTGAGCCACCTGGCTGCCTCTTAGGTGGCACCCTACCTAATATATTATTAATAATATTAACAATAATAGCATTTATTTATTGCTTTAAGGCTTACCAAGCATTATACATATTGTCGATTCATTTGATCATCACAACAGCTGTGGAAGACAGATCTTAATATTTTGGTCATTTTATAGATGAGGAACTAAGGCTGAGATGCACTAAGTGACTGCCAGGGTCTCACAGCTACTAAGTGTCTGAGGCTGGATTTGAATTCAGCTCTTCCTGGCTCCCCATGCAGCACTCTTACCCACTGCTGCCATCTAGTACCTCCAGACCATGGGGCAGGCTGGAATGGAGTCAGTTATCCCAGCCCAGCCACCCCTGGTGTAGACTCCCCTTCCAGCTCCAAAGCCATGATGATGCTCCCTGTGTTTGCCCCAGAGGGAAGCTGATGAGACCACCAGGTGCCAGACACAGGAGATCCTTAGAGTGGGAGGAAAAGGGAAAGTATGAGGGGGTACCTTCAAAGGGTCTTAATTGGAGGTCTGGGAAGCCCTTGGACAGATTTTAGGGGATCCACGAACGTGAATGGATCCTTATTTTCACTAACTTTTGATTTCCTTTGCAATATTATTATGTCATTATGTAAAAACTGGGCAATTATGTCATATTTCATTTCATACATTTCAAGATGTGATTTTGAGAAGTAACCTCAGGCTTCACAAGACCAGCTGCCCAAGGGCTACAGGGCACAGGCAAGGTTAGGAAGTGCTAGAATATATGGGCAAGAACAAGATTCTACTTTGTCAGCTAAATTGGTTCAAGCCAATGGAAGTTAACCATCTATTCTGTACACAGCATTTGGTATAGAGACAAGATAGAGCTGTCCCTGACCTCATGGAGCTTCCATTCTACTGCTATGGGTCCTGTCTGTTGAAAAAGGGGAGAAGTAGTTTGGTTTAGCCAGTCAGTGATTCCGTCAATAATCATTTTTAAGCTCTTACACTGTGCCAGGCCCAGTGGGAGGATATTGACTCTGCAATTGGAGACCTTGAGTTCAAATCCTACCTTGGATGTTTATTCCTGCCTTGGTCAAGGCACTTAAATCTTCCAAAGCCTCAATTTTCTCATCAATAAAATGGTGTAAAAAAGAGGCTTAAACCAGATCTCCTCTCCAGGGCTCCTTCTGGCTCTGAATCCACGGGCTTAGGAAATCCTGTCCCCCAAAAGCAGAATCATGTGTCTTATAGTTTTAAAATCTTACTCCCATTTCTGTCATTGACTTGACTTAGAGCTTTAAAGATTTCTCATTTAACAACCTATGTCTTATTTCCGCTGTAGGTGGTAAGGAAACACAACAGGATGTCTGGAAATACAATTCTTCCATCAACAAGTGGATCCAAATTGAGTATTTAAACATTGGTCGATGGAGACACAAGATGGCGGTTCTGGGCGGCAAAGTCTATGTCATTGGTGGCTTTGATGGTCTACAGAGAATTAATAACGTGGAAACATATGACCCTTTTCATAACTGCTGGTCAGAGGTAGAGTCCAGATGTTTTCTCCTGGAGTATTCTTTGAGTCCTTGACTTCCACATTTGTCCTTCCCATTTGGATGTATCTTGCTTGTTGCTAGTGTCCCTTGCTGTGGAGACCCTTCCCTTCAGGATGTAGTGATAGCAACCCCCATGAAGGGAAATCTCTTAGAGAGAGAATGTCTTCAGCAAGATGACAGAATGGCTCTTCTAAGGCAGCAAGGGTCTTTTTTATTAATTCTTTTTTCGGGGGGGGGGTCGGCTAGGTAATTGAGGTTAAGTGCCTTGCCCAGAGTCACACAGCTAGTAAGTGTTAAGTGTCTGAGACTGGATTGAACTGATGTGGGTGCTCTATCCACTGTACCATCCAACTGCCCCATCATCCTCTCTTCTTTTGCTTGCCACTGATGTGTTTGTAGCCAGACATGGCATTAAACAGTATGATGTGATGGTTAGAGCAGTAGAGCCTGAATCAGGGAGACCGGGGGGCCAAATCTGCCTCCCAAAATGCCCTGGCTGTGTGACTTTGGGCAAGGCACTTTACCCCTGCAGGCCTCCTTCCTTATTTATTCATTAACAATTCATCATTCATGCAACCTAAGGTCAGAGGCCATCTGGTGCAACCTCCCTCATTTTATGGATTGTAGGTAAAAAGCAGAGTTGGGGGTGGTCCCAAGTCTAGTGTCCCATTCACCAAAAAGACATCAAAGGTTCCTGACTACGAGGAGAAAACTATCTAGCATTTAATGTAGAACAGGAACACGGAAATGTGGTAATAGCTACAAACCTGACATCATTGGAAGGGCAGGGCTACCTACCACAATAGGCCCTTGCTCTTGTGGTCCTTGGTGAGCAGCCTCCCTGTGCCTCAGTTTCCTCATCTGTGAAAGGAGGAGGTTGATCCAACATCCTGTCGGGCTCTAAGTCTATGGTCCTGTGATCTTCAGAGAGGAGTAGGGCTGGAGCCTGATTGTTTACTCTGGGGAGGAGAGAGAGAGTACAGGATGGCCCCAGGCTGGTCCTGGCTTGGCCCTGTGTGCACAGGAGGACATCAGACCATGGACAGAGAGCAGGAAGGGACCACAGGGGCTGCCTCATCTGCTCAAGACCAGATGGGGAAACCGAGGCCTGGGGCACACAGATGGGAGGGATTGGGGAGCAGGTAAGAGGGGGTGCTTGTCTGGATTGTTGAGGAAAGTGGGGAGACACTTCCACGTTCCCATGAATCCTTGTTTGTGGTGATGCCTTTTTAAAATATGGTCTTGGGCATCCACTCCCAGAGGTCTGTGCAGAGCCAGTGACTCATCAGGCTGAGGTTGGCAAATGATTCCTGGGTGAGAACAAGGAAAAACTGGCGTGTCTCTGCTGGGTTTAGGTGTGTCTCTCGGCCTGGCTGGTGGTAGTCCCACCCTAGTGAAGGATGTGGAGATCCAGGAAGCAAGGGAATGGGTGGAAGCAGAAAGGACACTGGCTGCAGAGTCCAAGGTCTTGGGTTCAAATCCTACTTAAGTGTGGATTTCAAATCCCCTGTGTATACCCAAAAGCAAATCATTTAACTTATTTAACTTCTATGTAACTCAGTTTCCTTCTCTGTAAAATGGTGAATTTGATCTAAATGGCTTCAAAATCTCTTTCTAATCTAGAAGAATGATCCTGTGTCTCTTTGGACTCAGTTTTTCCCTCTAAAAGATGATTAAAGTCAGTCTAAATGACCTCAAATCCTCTTTCTAATCTAGAAGGATGATCCTGTGTCTCTTTGAGCCTAAGTTTTTCCCTCTAAAAGATGATTAAAGTCAATCTAAATGACCTCAAAGTCTCTTTCTAATCTGGAGGAATGATCCTGTGATCTCTTTTGGTTCTCCCCTTGGTTCCCTTCATCTATAAAATAATGAAATCAGTCTAAATGATCTCAAAGTCTCTTTCTAATCTAGAGGGATGATCCTATGTCTCTTTGAGCCTCAGTTTTTCCCTCTAAAAGATGATAAAATCAGTCTAAATGACTCCAAAGTTCCTAATTGTCTCTCTGGGCTTCAGTTTCCCCTCTGTAAGATGATGAAGTCAGTCTAAATGACCTCAAAGTCTCTTTCTAATCTAGAGGGATGATCCTGTATCTCTTTGAGCCTCAGTTTTTCCCTCTAAAAGATGTTAAAATCAGTCTAAATAACTCCAAAGTTTCTAATTTGGAGGAATGATCCTGTAGTCTCTTTGGGCTTCAGTTTCCCCTCTGTAAGATGATGAAGTCAGTCTAAATGAGCTCAAAGTCTCTTTCTAATCTAGAGGGATGATCCTGTGGTCTCTTTTGGTTCCCCTTTGGTTTCCCCCATCTATCAAATAATGAAATCAGTCTAAATGACCTCAAAGTCTCTTTCTAATCTAGAAGGATAATCCTGTGGTCTCTTTTGGTTCCCCCCTTAGTTCTCCCATCTATAAAATCAGTCTAAATGACCTCAAAGTCTCTTTCTAATCTAGAGGGATGATCCTGTGTCTCTTTGGGCCTCAGTTTCCCCTCTGTAAGATGATGAAGTCAGTCTAAATGAC
>JAJPUD010034723.1:0-10688 GCA_023553655.1 Myrmecobius fasciatus | reverse complement strand
TTTTTTTGTTTTTGTTTGACTGATTCTTCAAGTCTTAGTGAGTCATTCACTTGCATTTGTTCAATTCTTATTTTTAAAGTGTTCTTTTCTTCAGTTACCTTTTTAAGTTCCTTTTGTAACTGGCCAATTTGTTCACTGCACTCTTTTTCCACTTCACTAATTTTATTTTTTAATAAATTGGTGTCTTTTTCATATCTCTTTTGCAGAGCATCATATCCTTCTTGCAAGATACTGTATCCTTCTTGCACTGATTTCAATTTATTTTCCCATTTATCCTCCAGCTCTCTTTTGAGTTTCTTTATGCAATCTTCCAGAAAGGCCTTTTGAAACGGGGACCAGTGATGGTCGTGGCTGTTTTTTTCTGGATTTTTGTCTAAAGAAACCTCTGTATCTGAGGTCGTTTCTTTGCCTTGATAAAAGCTGTCTATGGTGAGAGCTCTCTTTTGCTTCTTCATCATTTTTTTTTTAGACAGAGTGGATATCTCTAAGGTAGGGGGAAAAAGAAAAAAAACCTCGGCTGAAGACGCTTTGCCCTGGGGCACTTCGGCGAGTTGACTTAAGGTGCTGGGCCGGTGGGGGCTAGGACTAAGTCCGAATTACTCCTTAAACAAGGCAAGTCTGCCAGGACACCTGTCCCCAATCAGGGCAGAGTGTCCCGAGTGCCTCAGACAAACTCCAGTTGTTTGGAATTTGGAGTTTGGAGTTTGGAATTTCTTCCAAGATGAGCTGAGCTGAGTCCCACCCTCACTTCCGGCCTGCACAGTTGTCATCTATTTATCTCTCTGTCCGAGTCCAACTAACCTGATATGAAGTTCTCCAGAGAGCCGTGCCCAAATATTTCTGAGTTCGTTGACTTGAAGATCAGTTCAGAGGCTTATTTTATTGTTGATTTGAGAGAAGATCGGAGGAGAGGCAGAAAGTCACCTTTTCACTCCGCCATCTTGGCTCTGCCCCCCCCCAATTCACTTTAGAGGAATTCTTAACATTTTTTCTTCCTTTGACCTACCATAATTATTTGTTTTTTAGAAGTCATATCAGTTTTACTTCTATAGCATTTCTTATGTTTAACTCTGTTTATTCATATAATCACCACCCTAGTATAGATCCTCATTCTTATTAGCTTCAGTTATTATAGGATTTTGCTAATTGTTTTTTTCACAAAGCTGCCAAATTTGTATTCCTAATGTACAACTCTGATGATGCTACTTACCTGCTTAAGCAACTTTAGTTCTTTCTTATTGTTCCTAGGATAAAAATAACAAGCTCCTCTATTTAGTAGTTTGAGCTATTAACCATTCCTCTCAACCAATCTTTCCATACTGATTTCACATTAGTTCCCTTGATGTATTCTCCATCCCAACAAAACTTAGGTCCATTGACTCCTCCTTGTGATGTGACATTTCATTTCCTACTACTATACTTTTGTCCATTTTGTTCTCTGAGTCTGGAATGGTTTCCCTTCTTACCTTATTTGTAATTTTCAGTTCCTTTCAAGGCTCAGCTTTGGCAGAACCTATTACAGAGTAGATCCCCTAATTCCCCAATTGTGCATGATCCCCTCTCAATCCCCCAAATACTGTCCATTAATGTCATATAGATTTGGCATTTACTTTTCTATGAATGTTTTCTCCAGCGGAATGTATGTTCCCTGGAGGCATATACTAATGCATTTTTTTGCTTTTATCTCCCCTAATCCTAGCATAATGCTGGCATCATAGTAGAAAGCAACTAAATGCTTGTAAAAGCTGTCAATTAAAAAAGTATTTTAAAATGCATGCTATATGCTGATGTATATACTGGGACAGGTTCTGAGATTACAAATATAAAGATGAAACAATCCTTCTTCTCAAAGAACTTACATTTTGTGGTTGGTGAAAGAGGATAGAAATGGATTCCCTTACTCTCCAAAATGCAAATAAAGGTATGATCTCATCATAGGTTCCCTCCTCTCGTGCTTGTTCATCTTGCATAATTCTTGTAAATATTCTTCTAAAATTTACCACTTTTAGAGGAGACTGCTCAACTATTTAAAGGGCTTTCCTTGCTTTCTTTTGACCTTATGAGAGGAACAGTGGAGCACAGAAGCCATCTGGTATCCTTCCTTAATTCTTATTATACAATAAAATTTCTTTTCAGTCATCTTTTTTTTTAATGGATAGTCTTTATTCCAATAAGACCACTCACACCTACCATGGCCCTTTTCATTGCCCTTTGTGTAATATTCCACCTATCTTTTCTAGAGTATATAGTGTTCCATAATGCTCAATCACATGACAACTTTGGGAGGATTTTGACATTAAAAGAATGGATCTTTCTTTCAGGGAAGAAGAGTTCTGAAATTTTCCATTCTCCACATTCTGCTTAATTCCAGAATTGATTGCTATCCATTTCCATGGTCTACTCAAGTAAATACTGATGAAAGAGCTATCTAAGTTGCCAATCTAATTGCAAAACACATTCTATATAAGAAGCATTCTTCATCTGCTTTGTTTTCCTTTGTAGATAGTCTAAAAACTCTTTTGAGTTTTAGAGTTTCTGGGGATACTGGAAAGCAAGGTGACTTATCTAAGGTCATACAGCTAATAAATAAAAGTGAGAATTTGAACCTGTCTTCTAGATTCTGAGGTAAGCTTTCTCTTTTAGTCAGCCAACAAGCCTTTACTCAACTTCATCTCTGAGCTCTCAGTGTCACTGTTAGGTTTCTCGTCACACAAATGATAGACATTCCCTGCTTTGAAGGAGGTTACAATCTATTGGAGATGATGACATTTACAACTTTACCATTCTGATTAACATAAAGTAACACTTTACCATAAATTCCTTGGCACACATGCTAGTGATAAAGTGTTAATATGACCTTCCTTGGGATTATTTAAAGAGAGGACTGAAACTAGACTTTGGGGTTTACTCCATTTTTCACCTGCTGTTCTCCCCGATTTGAACTCTGTGGAATAACATGTCCCTACATTGGGTCCCTCTTGTTGTCCTTTTCCCAGGTAATTCCACCCCCTCCATTTTTCTACCTCTTTTTGTGTGTCCCCCCCCCCCATTAGATTATAAACTCCTTAAAGACCAGGGACTGTTTTTTAAATTAATTGTATCATCAGTACTTATCTCTGTACTTGACATGTAGTAAATGCTTAATACAAGTTTATTGGATTGCTTATTGAGTTATATGACTGAAAATTTTTAGTTTCTTAAAAGTGGCATGAAGTGCTATACTTGTTACAAATTATTAAGATAAGAAAAAGCCAAAGGGAACAATATAGCAAAAGAGTCCAAACCCCATTGCAATTAAAATCTTTGGCTTCTAACTCCAGCTTATATGGCAGTATGACCTTAGACAAGTGAATTATATTTACCTAAGCATAAATTTCCTCATCCCTAAGCTTAATTCTGGACTTAAAATTAAGAAAAATCTAGTTTCTTTCTTCTAATCTTCCTCTGTTTAACACTAGTAACTGTGATACTTCAAGAACACATGATTTTTTTTGTTATGTATATTCATTGCTGTGGATGAAAAAT
Source organism: Myrmecobius fasciatus (assembly GCA_023553655.1). Lineage (NCBI taxonomy): Eukaryota > Metazoa > Chordata > Mammalia > Dasyuromorphia > Myrmecobiidae > Myrmecobius > Myrmecobius fasciatus. The sequence goes on along the minus strand of JAJPUD010034723.1, from coordinate 7,163 downwards.
TCATCCCCCTGCAACCCTTGTCCTGAGATGGGCTCTACTCCACATCAGGCTTCCTCTCAAAGGCTGCTCAGGCTGCTGGGGTCTGGATGAATTTATAGTTCATCAGAATAACCTCAATAGAACAGAGAGACTACTACATCATGAAAGACATTCAAGGAGGATTTTGTCCTTGGTTTTAAAGTCAAGTTATGACAAGTGCCTTGTACTTGAGGATCTGCCTCTTTTGTCCGACTTGCTGATGTTCAGAGAATCCTGGACAGTTAGTTACAAGCCTAATTTACCCAAGACACAATGGAACAATATATGTTGGGCATCCAGATTTACCCTTAAAAATAAAACTAATTTATATATAACTTTTCAAAGTACTCATTAGAATAAATTAGGCACATTTGCAAAATACCTCAGTATAACTGAACAAAAGAAATAATACATCCAAATAACTTTAGATGCACGTACACAGGAGTATATTTATATAGAGATATACGCATTATGTTGTGATATTTGTGTACACATACATATATATAAAACATGTATAGATAAAAGATACATAGACAGACAGACACACATGGGCATTTGAAAGTGATGGTATAAGTAAATAAAAAGTGAGAAAGTTTTTTTTTTTGTCTAATGATACAAAAATGCTTTTTACTCTAGTGCTTTAATTCTGATTAATATTTATAAAAATTAATGATAATTATTACCATGTGCTTCTTAGGGTGAATCTGCATGGGCTGAATGCATTATTTCTTTAAGTCTTTGTTAATTAGACTTATATCCATTTATCCAAATTTCTTTGAACATCAGCAAAGTAGACACATCCATGAAACAGTGTTTATGCTGGAGAGACTTGCTATTTCTTTCTCCAATTCATTTTACAGATGAGGAAACTGAGGCAAGCAAGATTAAGTGACTTTCCCAGGGTCACACAGCAAGTTAAGGATCTGAGATCAGATTTGAGCTGAGGAAGATGAGTTGCCCTGGCACTTTATCTTTTGAGCCACCTAGTTATCCTCAAGTATGTTATAAGATGGTAATTTCTGAACTAGTGCATTGGAAGAAGAAGAAAGAAGGAGGAGGAGAAAAGAAAAGAAAAAGAAAAAAAAGACTTTGTTACTTCAGTACATAATCGAATTCCTTATACCTCTTCAACAAATATATAGTAAAAACAGTAAAGAATATGATTTAAAAATAGTAAACTTATTGAAGAAAGTAGTTGGCATTTACAAATGTATATATACATACTGAAGATGTAAATGGTGTATTGAATAATAATTAGTAATATCAGAATTATATGTTATAAAAATTTTTAAATAACTTGAATACTTTAAGGAAAAGAACTGTTAAAAAACCCAAGACCAACAAATAAATAAATAATTGCACCTTACATAAAAATGTATTCATAATAGGAATTTTTATGGCAGTTATATTTCTATTACTTGCTTCTTGGGGAGGGGGAGTGCCCAGGAGAAGAAGGGATAAGGATTTATATAAAGCGTACTATGTGCCAGACCTTATGCTATGAGTTTGTTTTGTTTTTGTTGTTTTACAAATATTAATTCATTTGATCATCACAAAAACTCTGTGAGGCAGGTACTATTATTTATCCCCATTTTACAGGTGTGGAAACTGAGGCAAAGAGGATTGTCGAATTTTAAAAAATCACACAGTAAGTAGTTGAGGATGGATTTGAACTCAGGATTTTCTCAGCACATGTTTAAAAAATTCAAAGGGAACATATTGTATTATTTTCCATTTTCTGATGGTCACGGAAAAGGAGTGGAAATGGAAGCCTTAACATTGCCAAGCAGTTAGAGGTAGGGAACATCAACCAAAAATTTTCACACATGTAGTCTGTTTCTCCAAATGAATTTTGTTGAAAATTTCTAGAGTCATCAAACAATCAAATAAGATAGTTTTCATATTAAGCAGTAGGCATTATAGTACAGGAAATATAGAATATTAGGTATAGAGTCAAGAAGACCTGAGTTCAGATCCTGATTAATTCTTACTAGCTGGGAAATAACTTCTTTACAGAGTTATTGGGAAGATCAAATGAGATTTTGTTTTTCAAAAGCACTTTTCAAACCTTAAAGTGTTATATAAATCCTATATATAACATCTATTCATAATTGTCACTAAAAACAATGTGACTAACAAAAAGAACATAGCTGATCTTAACGTTAAGAAAAGTATCATTTACAAAATTCAGGTACTCCTGCTATGTATGATTTGCTACTCAAAATATTTTTCTACCACTAGGAATTAACTTGTTCAAAAACAGGGTAATTAAAAGAAAATATTGGAACTAAGGAATTTCATATTTTTGTGAAGTCAAATTTCTTCCTTATGTGAAATTTAAAACATATGCCATGAAATATTAAAAGATTGACAAGAAAATGAACACCAAATGATGTTAATTTGTTAATAATCAATGAATATTAATTATACCCATCAATTAATTAATAGTGCAATGAACTATATGGTTAAAAAAACCTAAAGAGCAAAAAAAAATTTTGTTGTTGCTTTTCTTAATTCTAAGAGATCATACTTCCATTGTGCACATGGTTGGGGATTCAATGTCCTTGTATTCATGAATGCTCTTTTTTTAAGTGCAGGTTGTATTATATTTACCAATTCTTTGTAAATATTGCAATGATTCAATAGAATTCAAGCTCTCCTTGAGGAAACAACTGTTTTCCTTTTGTTTATAAAGTCAGAACCTAGCACAGTGCCCATACTTAGGAGGTATTTAAGTGTTTGTAGAGGTAGATTTTTTTTTAATGTGCTTTTAATGCATTCTTTAGAAAAGGAAGGTCTTAATGAACTTTAGGGTTGGCTTTTACCTGGTTTTTGCACATTCTAAGTAGAATCCATTTTCTCATCATTTTAAACAACATTCAAGAAATATTTCTAAAATTAAGATAACCTTGGTTGTACCATACTCTTCTGACATGAAGTTTTCTGTGCACAATTCCTTCATAGCAGGTCATTTCCATGACATACAACCTTATCAAGTTTAAGCAAGTGGGATTAACTGAAATAAAGTGTCCTCTATATATTGTCATTAGATTGAGAATTGAAGAATTGCATAGAATGATTACCAATTTGACATACTTTATTCAAAGATATAAAGTAACAAATGATTTCAGGATTTCAATATGTTTGTTTGAGGCTTTAAATGCATCCAAATGCCTGACATGATCATGTAAAAATACTTTTATATTCTGTAGCTTATCTTGTATGCCATTCTTTGGCATCTAAATAACTAACTACCAAAAAAAATTACTAAAATGTCCTTGTAAAAATATTAAGGTCTTCAGCTTTAATATTTTGAGGGTTTTAAAGTATGGAAATTTAATATATCTGGAAGTTTGTACTTCTTTAATTCATGCTCCTTTTTAAGCTAGGTCTTATAGACACCATTACATGAATGAACAAAAGCAAGCAAGTGAGCAAAAAAACATTTATTAAATACTTATAACATATTGTATTAAATGCTAGGCATATAAATGAAAAATCAAGACAGTTTTTGCCCTCAAAGACTCACATTCTAATTGAGGGAAGCATCTAAGGGGCAGCTGGAAAAAGCTCAGTAGGGTCCAGAGATAGAAGTCCTTCATTGTTTTGTTATATGTTTGACTCTATGAAGTGAAAAAACTTGTCAGACATTCCCCATTCTATTTATAAATTTGAAGTTAGCTATTTGGGAGCTTTGAGCTTTAACAAGATGTATCATTAAATTTCTAGAATTTTTTTATGTTAACATAATCTACTTTTTAACCAGAAAATGTGAGGTCTAAAATGAGTATAACTTGGGTTATACTTGACCAGATGTATTAACAAAATTCTGAATTCTACCATGAACTATTTATATTATATAAACAGCTTTTTTATTGTTAGAGAATGAAAGACAATGAAGAACTTATGTTCATAATCAATTATTTGTTTTGTGTATCTTTCTCCTGAATCACCTTCTAATTATAATATTTGGAACTTGGTAAAATAAATTATCTAGATTAAAAAAAAAGTCCAGTCACATGAGAATGGCAAGGAATGCTTATAATTGGCACTCCTACATCCTTTCCTCTTCCTTTCTTCTAAGTTCTATGTAGTCTCGTTGCCAACTTCATTTTTCAATGGAAATTTCTTTCTCCAAAATTACCCATGATCTCTTAATTACCAGATCTAACGGCCTTTTCTCAAGCTTGATTTTTCTTAACCATTCCTCCCTATTCAACATGTTCTTCCTCTTCTCTGGCTTCCTTCAGGTCCCAGCTCAAATTTCACTTTGTTCCCAGCTAAAATCTCATCTAGTATAGGTATTCTTTCCAAATCTCTGTTAATGTTAATGCTTTTTCTCTATTATTTCCTACTTTTCTTGTATATGGTTTGTTTATCCATATGTCTTTGCATGTTGTGCTGCCTATTTGATTGTGAATTACTTAAGGGCTTTTGTCTTTTGCCTTTCTTTGTTTCCCCAGTGCTCAACCCCCTGTCTGGCACATAGTAGTATTTAATAAATGCTTATTGACTATCTATGTAGCACTCAACATTGTTGTTCAATTCCTTTTTTAGTTTTTACAACACTATTCTCTTTTAGTTCTTTTCTCAGTCTCCACTTTCATTTTTTTTCTTTGCCATTTTCATTCATGTTACATACCCATAACTGGATGGCTTCAGTGCTCTGTTCTGGATCCTCTCTTTTTTATTTTTACTCTGGGTTATCTCATTCAATGATCTAATCAATGTCATATTTATCTTCTTCATGCAAATGAATCCCAGCTTTATACATCCTATACATCCACTCTGGTTTCTCTGAGCTAGCTTTTTACCTTCAGCTGCCTGATGAATATCTCCAAAAGAAGATTCTATAAGACTCTCAAATGCCTATGTCCAAAATAGAATATATCTTTTCCCTTAATACTTCCCTATTATTATTTAGAGTAATTAATACCACCATCTTCTGTCACCCAGGGTTACAACCTTGAGTTTTTCTACAACTCTTTACTTTTACCCACTCCAAATATTTAATCCACTACCATCATTTCTACCTTCACAATATTTCTTTTATATGCCCCCTGCTCTCTACATATACAGCCATCATCTTGGTCCAGTATCTTGTCACCTGAACTATGCCAGTATCCTGCTGCTTGGTTTCTTCCCTTTTGTCTCTTCCCACTCCAGTCCATCATCCATTTAGCTGTCAAAGTGATCTTCTTAAAGCACAAATCTGTCCATGCTATGTCTCTGCTTAAATAGTCTAGTGGTTCCCTATTTTTTCTAGCATAATTATAAACTCCTCTTTTGGCCATGTAAAACTCTGCATAATTTTGACCTCTTCCTATCTTTCCATACTTCTTATATTTTACTTCCCTCCATATATTTTCCAATCCAGCTCAGTTGACCTACTTGCAGTTCCTTGAATAGGATTCTGCATTTCCTCTTTTCATATTTTTGCATTAACTGTCCCCCATGTCTGTAAAGCTTTGCCTCTTACTTTTCCTGGCTTCCTTTAAGGCTCAATTCAGATCTAGTCCATAGAAAGCCTTTCCTGGGTTCCTAGCTATTAATTCCCTTTCAGATTACTTTTATGTGCTCTATTCATTTCTATTTGTTTATATGAACCTACCTATTTATATGTTATCTCCCCTCTTAAAATGCAAACGCCTTGGGGGCAGAATCTGTGTTCTGGAATTACTAGCTGATGTCCCTCCAGGAAGGGGCTCTATAGCTCCTGGTAGGAACTGGAGAAGAAAAAAATTATTTATATAGTGGTACCTACTATGTGCCAGACACTGTGCTAAACACTTTACAAATATTATCTCATTTGATCTTCATAACAACCTTACAAGATAGGTGCTGCTTTTCCCCCTGTTTTACAGTTGGGGAAGCTAAAACAAATAGAAATTAAGTGACTGGCCCAGGATCACATAGCTGATAAGTGTCTAAAGCCCAATTTCAATTCCATGCCCAGTTCTCTATTCACTACATCATCTAGATGCCTGACTTCAGGTGGGCAAGAGATGACTTCTCAATGCTCCAGTTTTGATTGAGCCCTCTGGTATCTAATGGGATCTGATCATTGTAGAGACCAGGAGGATAAGGCTTTTTATGTTGCTTTCCAGTGAGATTAGGCTACTCTATTATTACCACAAATATACAAAGTAAATGTTAGAAGTGATTCAGGAATTTATGATGAAAATAGATCCTATATATAATGAAAATTCTCCATTCCAGTAGCAAAGATCTATGGTTTGGTATTTAGGGTATTTTTATGAAAACACATACACATACACACACATACACATACACATACATACATATATATAATACACATGTATGTGTGTGTATTATATATATGTATATATATGTGTATATATATATGTATATATGGGAGGGAAGGAAGAGAGGGAGAGGGAGAGAAAGATGGTTTTCATTAGTTATTGTGGCAAAAGGAAATTCTCTTTCAGATAGCCAAACTTCCAGTGATGAGACTTTTCAAAGTTTAGCTAGGCTAGGCCTCTGATAACACAGTCCAGGCCTTTTGTGCTTCACAATCTACTGTCATGATCTTTGAGAAGCCAAAGTTTTCTCCCAGCTCTGTACTTTGAGTCTTCAGAGTAGACATTCAATGGAGGAATACATAGATATGATACACCAGTGCAAACCAATTACAGCTATTTCTAGTAATATTCATATTTTCTAGCAAATGCTAGCCTGAATACAATTGTGATATGCAGGTGGGGTTAGTCAAAATAAGCTTCATAAGGAAAGTTAAGGAAATGGCATATTTGAAATACTGTAAGTCATTACAGTCAAGTGATGTCTATAACTAAACACATTTGACTAGAGTACAGATTCTGAACCTGTTAAAAACAAGAAGAGTCCAGGTGTGGTGGTGAATGCTAGTAATCCAAGATGTTGGAGAAGCGTGGAGAGCAATTAAGAGGCTATTGCACTAACCCAGGAGACAAGAGACTTCATGTGTGAACTAGAGTGCTTGCTATGTGGTTAAAGAAGAGGTCAAATGAAAGAGATGGTATGGAAAGAGAAAATATTTGGCAATTGATTGGATATGAGAAGTAAGCAAAAGTGATAAAAGAAGTCAAAGATAAAACTCAGATTGCAAATTAGAGTGACTGGAAAAATGTTTGGTGCTGTTG
>JAJPUD010034720.1:0-10688 GCA_023553655.1 Myrmecobius fasciatus | reverse complement strand
ATTTTACTAAAGGGTTCCATAGACAATGAAGCAGTATCAATACTTAACATATATGCACCAAGTGGTATAGCATCCAAATTCCTAGAGGAGAAACTAACAGTAATGCAAGGAGAAATAGACAGTAATACTATACTAGTGGGGGATCTCAACCTTGCTCTCTCAGAATTAGATAAATCAAATCACAAAATAAATAAGAAAGAAGTTAGGGAGATTAACAAAAGGCTAGAAAAGTTAGGTATGATAGATCTCTGGAGGAAATTAAATGGTGATAGAAGGGAGTATACTTTATTCTCAGGGGTTCATGGAACTTATACAAAAATTGATCATGTGTTAGGGCATAAAAACCTCAAAATCAAATGCAGAAAAGCAGAAATAGTAAATGCATCCTTCTCAGATCATGATGCAATAAAACTCACATGTAATATAAGGCCAGGAGAAAATAGACCACAGATTATTTGGAAATTAAATAATCTAATCCTGAAGAAAGAATGGGTGAAAGAGCAAATTATAGACACAATCAAAAATTTCATCCAGGAGAATTATAATAATGAGACAACATACCAAAATTTGTGGGACACAGCTAAAGCGGTTATAAGGGGTAATTTTATATCTCTAGATGCTTACTTGCATAAAACAGAGAAAGAGAAGATCAATGAACTGGGCTTACAATTAAAAAAGCTAGAAAAAGACCAAATTAAAAACCGTCAATTAAATACCAAATTGGAAATTCTGAAAATTAAAGGGGAGATCAATAAAATTGAAAATAAGAAAACTATTGAAATAATAAATAAAAGTAAGAGTTGGTTTTATGAAAAAACCAACAAAATAGATAAGCCTTTAGTTAATTTGATGAGAAAAAGGAATGAGGAAAATCAAATTATTAGTCTCAAAAATGATAAGGGAGAACTTTTCTCCAATAAAGAGGAAATTAGAGTAGTAATTAGGAGTTTCCTTGCCCAACTTTATGAAAATAAATTTGATAATGCAAATGAAATGTAGGAATATGTACAAAAATATAGATTGCCCAGATTAACAGAAGAGGAAATAAATTATTTAAATAGCCCTATTTTGGAAAAAGAAATAGAACAAGCTATTAATTAACTCCCTAAGAAAAAATCTCCAGGGCCAGATGGATTTACATGTGCATTTTACCAAACATTCAAACAACAATTAATCCCAATAATATATAAACTCTTTGAAAAAATAGGGAAAGAAAGTGTTCTACCAAATTCCTTCTATGACACAGATATGGTGCTGATAGCTAAACCAGGTAGGGAGAAAACTGAGAAAGAAAACTATAGACCCATTTCCCTAATGAATATTGATGCAAAAATTTTAAATAAGATTTTAGCAACAAGATTACAGAAAGTCATCCCCAGGATAATACATCTTGACCAAGTAGGATTTACACCAGGAATGCAGGGCTGGTTCAATATTAGGAAAACAATTAGCATAATCAATTATATTAATAACCAAATTAATAAAAACCATATAATTATCTCCACAGATGCAGAAAAAGCCTTTGATAAAATCCAACACCCATTCCACCCATTTAAGTAGTATCTATTTAAAATCTTCAGCAAGCATCATATGTAATGGAGTCAAACTGGAACCATTCCCAATAAGATCAGGAGTGAACCAAGGCTGTCCACTGTCAACATTATTATTTAATATTGTCTTAGAAATGTTAGCTTTGGCAGTAAGAGAAGAAAAAGAGATTAATGGAATTAGAGTATGTAATGAGGAAACCAAATTATCACTCTTTGCAGATGACATGATGGTATACTTAGAGAACCCTGAAGACTCAACTAAAAAACTACTAGAAACAAATCACAACTTTAGCAAAGTTGCAGGATACAAAATAAATCCACATAAATCATCAGCATTTTTATATATTACCAATAAGGTTCAGCAGCAAGAGATACAAAAAGAAATTCCATTCAAAATAACTGTTGATAGTATAAAATATTTGGCAATTTATCTGCCAAGAGATAGTCAGGAACTATATGAACTAAACTACAAAACACTTTCCACAAAAATAAAATCAGACCTAGTCAATTGGAAAAACATTAAGTGCTCATGGGTAGGCCGAGCGAATATAATAAAAATGACAATATTACCCAAACTAATTTACTTATTTAGTGCCATACCAATCAAACTCCCAAGAAATTATCTTACAGATCTGGAAAAAATAGTAGCAACATTCATTTGGAAAAACAAAAGGTCAAAAATTTCAAGGGGAATAATGAAAAAAAAAATGCTGACGATAGTGGACTTGCTGTACCAGATCTAAAACTATATTACAAAGCAGCGGTCATCAAAACCATTTGGTACTAGCTAAGAAATAGAGTAGTCGATCAGTGGAATAGGATAGAATCACAAGACAAACTAGGCAATAACTATAGCAATTTAGTCTTTGATAAACCCAAAGACCCCAGCTTTTGGGATAAGTATTCACTATTTGACAAAAACTGCTGGGAAAAGTGGAAACTAGTGTGGAAGAAATTAGGGCTTGACCCATATCTAACACCACATACCAAGATAAAATCTAAATGGGTTCATGATCTGGATATATAGAGTGATACTATAAGTAAATTAGAGGAACGTAATATAGTTTACCTTTCAGACCTATGGAGATGGAATGAATTCATGTCCAAAGAAGTACTGGAACTCTTAATTGAAAACCAGATAGATAACTTTGACTATATTAACTTAAAAAGTTTTTGTACAAACAAAATCACTGCAGACAAGATTAGGAGGGAGGCAGTAAATTGGGAAATCATCTTTGCATTTAAGGGTTCTGATAAAGGTCTCATCTCTAAAATATATAGAGAATTGTCTCATATTTATAAAAATTCAAGCCATTCTCCAATCAATAAATGGTCAAAGGATATGAAAAGACAATTTTCAGAGGATGAAATTAAAACTATTTATAGTCATATGAAAAGGTGCTCCAAATCACTATTGATCAGAGAAATGCAAATCAAGATAACCCTGAGGTACCACTACACACCTGTCAGATTGGCTAAAATGACAGGAAAATTTGATGAATGTTGGAGGGGATGTGGGAGGGCTGGGACACTGATGCATTATTGGTGAAGCTGGGAACACATACAGCCATTCTGGAGAACAATTTGGAGCTACGCTCAAAAAGTTATCAAACTGTGCATACCCTTTGACCCAGCAGCATTTCTATTGGGCTTATATCCCAAAGAAATCATAAAGGAAGGAAAGGGCCCCACATGTGCAAGAATGTTTGTGTCAGCCCTTTTTGTAGTGGCTAGAACCTGGAAATTGAACAGATACCCTTCAATTGGAGAATGGCTAAATAAATTTTGGTATATTAATATTATGGAATATTATTGTTATGTAAGAAATGACCAGCAAGATGATTTCAGAGAGGCTTGGAGAGACTTACATGAACTGATGCAGAGTGAAATGAGCAGGACCAGGAGATCATTATACACAGCAACAACAGTACTATATGACTATCAATTCTGATGGACATGGCTCTCTTCAACAATGAAATGTTTCAAACCACCTCAAATTGTTCACTGAAGAAAGCCATATACACCCAGTGAGAGGGATGTGAAATGTGGACCACAACATAACATTCTCATACTCCTTGATTGATGTTTGCTTACTTTTGTTTCCTTTATCTGATATATCTTTTGTGTAGATAAGATTTTTCTTGCACAACAATGATAAGTTTGGAAATATGTATACATATATTCGATTTGCCAATATTACAACATAATTAACATGTAGTGGATATCCTGCCATCTAGGGTAGGGGTGGGGAGTTGGGGGGAAAATGTGTAACAGAAAGGTTATTTGTAAGGGTTATTGTTGAAGAATTACCCACACATATGTTATGCAAATAAAATTAAAAAAAAACATATGTATGGGTAGTTCCTCAGCATTGATCTTTACAAAGCTTTCCATTAAAAATTGTACTCCCAGTTCCCTCCCCTCCTCTAGGTGGCAGGAAGTCCACTACATGTTAATAATGTTGACCAGTTGTGCAAGAAAATTCCTATCTACAAGAAAAAAAAAGAAAATCAGAGAAAGGAAACACAGTGCAAGCAAACCTCAATAGAAAGCATGAAAATGTTATGTTGTGGCCCATATTTCATATCCCTCTCTCTGGGTATATATGTCTTTCTTCAGTGAACAATTGGAACTGGTTTGAAATATTTCATTGTTGCAGAGAGTAATGTCCATCAGAACTGATCGTCATATAGTATTGTTGTTGCCGTATGTAATGATCTCCTGGTTCTGCTCATTTCACTCAGCATCAGTTCATGCAAGTCTCTCCAGGCCTCTCTGAAATCGTCCTGCTGGTCCTTTCTTAACAGAGCAATAATATTCCATAATATTCATATACCATAATTTATTCAGCCACTCTCCAATTGATGGGCATCCAATCAGTTTCCAGTTTCTAGCCACTACAAAAAGGGCTGCCACAAACATTCTTGCACATGTGGGGCCCTTTCCCTCCTCTAAGATCTCTTTGAGATATAAGCCCAATAGAAACACTGCTGGGTCAAAGGGTATGCACAGTTTGATAACTTTTTGAGCATAGCTCCAAATTGCTCTCCAGAATGGTTGGATCCGTTCACAGTTGCACCAACAATGTATTAGTGTCCCAGTTTTCCCACATCCCCTCCAACATTCATCATATTCTTTTCCTGTCATTTTAGCCAATCTGACAGGTGTGTAGTGGTACCTCAGAGTTGTCTTAATTTGCATTTCTCTGATCAATAGTGATTTGGAGCAACTTTTCATATGACTAGAGATGGTTTTAATTTCATCATCTGAAAATTGTCTGTTCCTATCCCTTGACCATTTATCTATTTAAGAGTGGCTTGAATTCTTATAAATATGAGACAATTCTCTATATATTTGAGAAATGTGCCTTTTATCAGAACCATTAAATGTAAAGATGATTTCCCAATTTGATGCTTCCCTCCTAATCTTGTCTGCATTAGTTTTATTTGTACAGAAACTTTTTAACTTAACATAATCAAAATCATCTATCTGGTGTTCAATTAAGAGTTCCAGATCTTCTTTGGACATAAATTTATTCCATTTCCACAGGTCTGAGAGGTAAACTATACTACGTTCTTCTAATTTGGTTATAACATCAGTCTTTATATCTAGATCATGAACCCATTTAGATCTTATCTTGGTATGTGGTGTTAGGTGTGGGTCAAGCCCTAATTTCTTCCACACTAGTTTTCAATTTTCCCAGCAGTTTTTGCTGAATAGTGAGTACTTATCCCAAAAACTGGGGTCTTTGGATTTACAAACACTAAATTGCTAAAGTTATTGCCTAGATTGTCCTGATATTCTATCCTATGCCACTGATAGACTCTTAATAGAAATCTATTATAACAGTACAAGCATGAGGTAAAACAGATTGTCAAGGAGTTCAAATTCTAACAGGGGAAGAAAACATATATTGAGATTTTAGCTACAAGTCAGATGGAAAGCCATCACACTGTTTAGAATGAAGTGACAAAGCAGATAATAACATATCTTTTAAAATTATTCTTCCTCAGAAAATTATGTCCATTCCTAAGGTTGAACTCTTTGATATCAATTGTTTGGAAGGCATGAACTTTTTTCATTAAGTGTCTAAACTACTGCAGAAATATTTGCCAGATCACATTTCTAAGATACTGATGCATTAAATTCCAAAGTAATGATATCATTCCTTCTATTTTATATTTGACTCAGAATAGTATTATGGATTAATACAAGTGAGCATTAAGTTGTCTTTGTTTGATTTTTTAAGGATTGTTTTAATAGAACCAGAGATCTGGTTTTGATATGGGGCTACTACAATAGGCATACAAACTTAAGCAAGCACTTTGGGCTTAGATTTCCTAAGTTCTAAAATAAGGGGACTGGATATGATGATGTTTAAGGGCCATTTTTTATATCAGATCCTTTGTTCTAGTAATGTACTCTATGAAAGTAAATCTACAGTGATTAAATGTTTCAGGGCTTGTAAATAAGGGATTGGTTTTGGAATTCATATTTTTCAACTATTACTCTGATAGTCTTTCACTACCACAGACTTTTAACTTAGAATTCATGAATTTTAAAATAAGACATATTACTTATTGTGTGCCAATATATTTTATTTGCTTTATAATCTGATGTTTTTATTCAATTAAAAACTTTGCTCATAAAAGATGTCAGTAGGTTTCAACATGCCGCCAAAGGGTCATTCATTGTCATATTGTCAAGACACACACATACACACACACACACACACGCCCACACACACACACACACAGAGTAAGAATACCACCACCACCACAATGTGATGTCTCATATTGGATCGTTACTAAATCAAGATTTTATCAATATCAAAAACTTGTCAGAGCAAGAAGGAAAACCCAAATGTAGACAAATTGCCCTATTCTGAATGTCCAAATTTGTTTAATAATTACTTGCTTTATATTCTTAAGTTTCAAAAATACAAATTTTAGAGCCAGGTTAAAAAACTGTTACCTTAATATAAAAATTTTCTGGAATCAAAGACAGAAGTCAACAAGAAAATAAATATTAAAAAAAATAAAAAGGAGAAAAAACAACTATATTATGCTGAAAGAACACAAACCAGTATCAGGAATAAACTTACATGCATCAAATGTCTTAATATACAAATAAAAAAGAATAACAAAATGTAGGAAACAGTAAGATAATAATGATAGGAGGTTTGAGTATCCCACTCTGAGATTTGGATAAGTCTAACAGAAAGATAAACAAAAGGGAAAATATGAAGCTGAATAAATTCCTGCAGAAACTAGTTAGAAGACTAAGAATATATGTATTATTCAGCACCACACAGAACTTTTACAAAATTGTAGTGAGATAAAGTGATAAACTGAACAAATATTTAAAAATAGTTTATATATCCTTACAGAATATAACAGTAAAAATAATCACTTGTTAAAAGCCACAAAAAGACAGACTTTAATGAAGAATTAACAATAAATTCTAAAGGTGGTTATCCTTTGTGCCCAAAGAGAAGCAAAATAATACCATGTTGGGGTCAAGGTACAGTGTTTCTAATTGTGACTGATCATAAAAAAATACAAAAGATCTTGGAAGGCTCTACTGCAAATCATGAAAAAATAATCCCTGTAATCAGTAGAATTGAAAATGTCTCTAAATTTATGTGTATCACAGTTCTTTTTAGCTACTACAATTCTGCTTTGCTTACACAATTTAATACCTTCTTTGCTTCAGGCACGTTGGATTGTACTGTGTCAGTCTCCCTTTTCTCACTATCAAATATAAAGTTCTTCAGAGATACCTTGAGAGTGTGCCATTGTATCATTTTTCTGACCTCCATGTAAATGCTTTCTTTGTGTGCATTTTCAGTACGTATATATATATATGCGTTTCAAGCAATTGCTCATTTGGCACTCAACCTGAACAGCCCATCAAAATTGCATTCTTTATTCAAGCCATTGTTCAATTGACAAATGGTCAAAGGATATGAAAAGACAATTTTCAGATGATGAAATTAAAACCATTTCTAATCATATGAAAAGGTGCTCCAAATCCCTATTGATCAGAGAAATGCAAATTAAGACAACTCTGAGGTACCACTACACACCTGTCAGATTGGCTAAAATGACAAGAAAAGATAATGATGAATGTTGGAGGGGATGTGGGAAAACTGGGATACTGATACATTGTTGGTGGAATTGTGAACGGATCCAACCATTCTGGAGAGCAATCTGGAAATATGCTCAAAAAATTATCAAACAGTGAAAACCTTTTGACCCAGCAGTGTTTCTTCTGGGGTTACATCCCAAAGAGATCCCAAAGAAGGAAAAGGGATCCACATGTGCAAGAATGTTTGTGGCAGCCCTTTTTGTAGTGGCAAGAAACTGGAAACTGAATGAATGCCCATCAGTTGGAGAATGGCCTAATAAGTTATTTTATATGAATGTTATGGAATATTATTTTTCTATAAGAAACAACCAGCAGGATGATTTTAGAGAGGCCTGGAGAGACTTGCATGAACTGATGCTGAGTGAAATGAGCACAACCAAGAGATCATTGTACACAGAAATGACAAGATTATATGATGATCAATTCTGATGGACATGGCTGTTTTCAACAATGAGATGATTTAAAGCAGTTCTAATTATTTAGTGATGAAGAGAGCCATCTAGATCCAGAGAGAGATGACTAGACGGTGGGAACTGACATACACATTCTCATTCTTTTTGCTCATTCATTGTTTTATTCATTTGTATTTTGTTCATTGTTTTATTCACCTCATTTTGTTTTCTTATTCATTTTCTTTCCTTTTGGATGTGAATTTTCTTGTGCAACAAGACAATTGTAAAAATATGTTTATATACATTGGATTTAACATATATTTAATGTGAATAAGATATTGGATTACTTGCCATCTAGAGAAGGGGTTGGAGGGAAGGAGTGGAAAATTTGGAACACAAGGCTTTGCAAGGATCAATGTTGAAAAATTATCCATGTATATGTGTTGAAAATAAAAAGCTTTAATTAAAAAAGTCCTTTTTTTCAGTAGAGTTTAAATGTAAACTGCAATTTAGCTTAAGAAAGTGTTCTACCACTAGAATTTCTATTAAAGTTGGTTATTTACCATTCCTCAACCCTTTTTGCAGTCACATCTGCCCTCAGGTAGATAACCATTTTTCAAGTGAAAAATCTACCTATTAAATTTTGCAAAAATTTTGTCCACAATGACTGAGAGACTTCTCCCTGTAATTTTCACATGACAACCTATTTTTTTCCTTTAAATAAATGAATAATGGAGGCATTTTTGAACTCTTGGAACATAAGCTCCTCTTGACATATAATTCAGAACATTTTGGTCAATTTTTGTTTGAGCCATGGACCTAATTTGTAGATCTCTGCTGGAATACATTCAGCACCAGATGCTTTGCCACATAAAAAGAATATTCAAAACCTCTTCAGCTGGAAGTTCAGCTAGAGAGGAATTGACTTCAGCCAAAAGTCATATAGTCAGTGGCTTCTCACTGTTTTATGATGGTATGTTGATAACATTTTGGAAGTAGATACCCCGTCTACCCAGAATCATGTCCTTTTTAGTAAATAATGTGGCTCCATCATCCCTAAGTAGCTGAGCTATAACTTAGGTCTTTGGGACATAAATAGCCCTTAGAAAATCCTAAAAGTGGTGGAGCCATGGTGGCGGAGATCAGATAGGAGTCTCTGTAACCTCCTCTAACCTCCCCTCAAACCAACAACATATGAAGCCTCTAGACTGATTCTGAAGCAAAAAAATCCACAATATCTGGAGAACAACACGATTCTAGAAGAAGATACTCTGGAAGAACCTCAAAACAGGTCTGTTTTAATTGGGCAGGGGGATGGTCTACTGAACCCAGACTGCAGCGCAGGGAGACGGGGCAGGGAGCTGGAGCAGGGAGCTGGAACAGGAGTCAGAACAGGAGTGGGAGCATTGTGCTTTTCACACACCTGGGAGTCTTCTGCGGGCCTCTTGGACCAATCTGTGTGGAGGGTCTGCCTTTTGAGGGGGATAGATTGTAGACCACTGAACCCCTGATGAGCATCTGACCTAGCTGCCATTACACAGCACCTTAAAGCAATCAATCAAACAACAGGACTGATCAGCACCAGAAATAATTCAATCAGAAGAACTGCCCAGTACCTGAATTAATTCAATCAGCAGAACTACCCCAGGGCAAATTAAAGCAGCTGTCCCACCTTTGCCCTAAACAGGCCTCACACCTTTAAAAAAATGAATAAAAAACCAAAAAGAGCTCTCACCATAGACAACTTTTATGGAGAGAGGGAAGAACAGACCTCAAATCCTGTGGCTCCTAAAGGTAAAGCAACTCCAGAAAAAGCCCCAAAGAGAGACATAAATTGGTCTCCATGTCACAAGGCTTTCTTTGAAGATTGCATAAAAAATCTTAAAAGAGAGTTAGAAGAAACATGGGGAAACGAAATGAGATCACTGCAAAATAAAATAGAAAAAATGGAAAAAGAATGCAATGAACAAAAAAATGTAATTGGTCAATTGCAAAAGGAACTAAAAACAGTAACTGAAGAAAATAAGACATTAAAAATTAGAATCGAACAATTGGAAATAAATGACTCATCAAGACTTCAAGAATCAGTCAAACAAAAACAAAAAAATGAAAAGATAGAGAAAAACATGAAATATCTCCTAGAAAAAACAACTGACCTGTAAAATAGATCTAAGAGAGACAATCTAAGGATTATAGGGCTTCCTGAAAGCCATGATGAAAAAAATAACCTAGATACTATCTTCCAGGAAATCATAAAAGAAAACTGCCCAGATATTTTAGACCCAGAAGGCAAAATACTCCTTGAAACAATCCACCGATCACCTCCTGAAAGAAACCCAAAAATTAAGTCCCCCAGAAATATCGTGGCTAAATTCCAGAACTATCATACCAAGGAAAAGATATTACAAGAAGCCAGAAAGAAACAATTTAAATATCGGGGAGCTACAATTAGGATCACACAGGACCTAGCAGCTTCTACTTTGAAGGATCGAAGGGCCTGGAATCAGATATTCTGAAGGGCAAAGGAACTTGGATTACAGCCAAGAATGAGTTACCCAGCTAGAATGAGCATTATCTTCCAGGGAAGAAGATGGTC
>JAJPUD010034719.1:0-10689 GCA_023553655.1 Myrmecobius fasciatus | reverse complement strand
TTATGTCCTTCTTGCAATGATCTCAATTCATTTCCCCATTTTTCTTCTAACTCTTTTTTGAGATTCTTTAAGCAATCTTCCAGGAAAGCCTTGTGAAATAAGGACCAGGTCACTTCTCCCTTAGTGGCTTCCTCTGAAGTTTTTTACCTTTATGAACCTGAGGATCTGAGGTCTGCCCTTCTCTCTCTCCATCAAAGTTGTCTATGATGAGTTTTCTTTTTTTTGAAAATAATTTTTTAAATGCCTGAACTCGTTTTAAAGCAGAGGAGTGACGGGTTCCTTATTCTGCTGATTGATTTCTGGTGCTGGGCTGTAGCAGCTAGGTCTGGCTTTTGCAGTGGGTTACAATGTACCTTTTACAAAAGGCAGTCTGCCAAAGCACCTGCTTGCAAACAAGGCAGGGTGGCCCAAGAGTCTCACAGAAACTTCCCAGGTGCTTAGAATCTGCCAGGCTGATTCTCGGCCCTGCTTCCTGCCCTTTCCTGGAACTGTCTGACCCCCTGCCAGACTTAAACAGACCTGTTCTGAAGTTCCTCCAAGGTAACTTCTTATGGGAATTGGTTTTAGTCCAAGTATTTGTGAGTTGACTAAAAATTCAGTTTAGAGTTTTAAACTGCTATTGAGACAAGATCAGAGAAGGTCACAGACAGTCCTGTCTTCACTCTGCCATTTTGGCTCTGCCCCCTGCTAATAGACTTTGGACAGACAATGCCATATGCTTCCAGAAAAAGAACTATGGAAACTGAATTTAAAAATCAACAGATGCTACTTTACTTCTTTTTTCTGTTTTTATCTCTCCCATATTTTTTCCCTTTTGCTCTGATTTTTCAGATTTGTAAATATCCATCAGGTTGTCAGTTTCATTGGCAGAAAGTTGGGCAAAGTAGCTCCTAATAATTGTTTTTTTTTCTTTTTCTTCACTGCTTGCAAGTTTACTCATGATACTGGTAATTTAGTTTTCTTCTTTGTTTACATCGTTAACTAATGACATATTTTTATAGTGTTTAAAAAACAGCTTACTTTCATTTGTAAATTTAGTGGGGGTGGTCTTGGAGGGGTTGTGTTGTTTTTCATTTATACTTTGTTCATCACTCCTTTGATATTTGAGATGTCTTTTTTGGTGTTTTGAGGGAGATATTTGTTGGTTTTCTAGTTTTTTTTGTTTGTTTTTTTTAGTTATGGTCCCAATTTATTGATCTGCTCTTTTTTTCTCTTTTATTGACACAAGTATTTAAAGGTAGAAAATTTCCCCTAGGTACTGCTTTAGCTACATTCCATAAATTTTGATTTGTTCTTTCACATTTGGCATTTTTTAATGCAAGTTATTATTGTTTTTATGATTTGTTATTTGATATCGCTCATTCATTAGGGTTCTTATTTAGCTCCTATTTAATTGTAAATATTTCTTTCAGAGATCTTTTATTATTATTTTTATTGTTTATGATCAGAAAATCATCTATTTTATTTTTCTTCAGTTTGTGAGATTTTTATGGCTAATACATTGTCATTTTTGGGTAATAATAGGTTTTTGTTTTCCAAAGTACATGCAAAGGGATTGTCAACATTCATTTTTGCAAAATCTTGCGTTTCAAATCTTTTTCCTTCCTTCCCATTGTCACCCCTCTCTGAGATAGCATGTAATCCAGTAAAGGTTAAATATATGCAACTCTTCTAAACATATTTCCACATTTATCATACTGTGAAAGACAAATCAGATCCAAAGGGGAAAAATGAGAAAGAAAAAAAAACATAGGCAAAAAAAAGAATGACAAAGGTGAAAATACTATGCTGTAATCCATATTCAGTTTCCATAATCCTCTGTTTGGGGTTGTGGATGACACTTTTCATCCCAAGTCTATTGGAATTGCCTGGTAAGTTTTTTTTTTCTTTTTGCATGTTCCACGCACTGCTTTCTGTTTGCAATCAGGTTTCTACAGAGTTCTGTTTTATCTAACTTTTCCATAATTCCGTAGTAAGATTTTTCTGGAGAGTTAATTGAGACCCCTCACCATTATAATTTTACTGTCAGTTTTCTTCTGTAATTTGTTTATTGCTTTAAGAATTTAAATGCTATATCATTTGGTGAATATATATCTGCTTCCTTGTCTGTGCTTTTTGTTGTTGTTGTTCAGTTATTTCAGTCATGCCATACTGGGATGATTTGCTATTGTTTCTGATCATTTTTAGCAAAATGTCATTTTTTCTTTCAAAATCTCTTTCATTTATTTCTATTTTGCTTTTGTCTTCTCTGAGATCATGATTGATACCCCTGCTGTTTTCACTCTGGCTGGAGCATAATCAATTATGCTCCAGACCCTTATTTTAACTCTGTGTATATCTTTCTGTCCCAAGCATGTTATTTTGTAAACAACTTAGGGTTGGATCCTAGTTTCTAATTCATTCTACAATCTACTTCCATTTTATGAGTTCATCCCATTCAAACTCATAATTAAGACTTTAAAAAAAAAAGATTGCTTTGTATTTCCTTCCATTCTCTTCTCATACTTTTCCTTTTCTTTTCTTCCTGCACGTTCTTTAAGAATCTGTTTTGCTTTTGACAATGTCACCTGCTCTCCCTCTAACCTCCCTCTCCCACCTAAGGAGGGTATGATGTCGTTCTCTACCCAAAAGTGCATAGAGATGAACTCTTCCTATAATCAGTTCAGCTCACTAGAGAAGTTAGTGTTAAGCTTTTCTCAGGAAACCATGCCGAGTGTGGAGCTCCCCACAACCCAGACAAACCTTCTCCCAGTGGATTGGGGGGCCCCAGCTATAGGATTATGGGGCCAAAAACAGAGGGCTTACCTTGACAAGGAAATCCAGCCAGCGGAGGCCAGAGTCTGCCCATTTTGGGTCAGCAAATATTGCGGTTGGGATGGGACCCCAAAGGTTTGGGGTCAGAGACAGGTGTCAGGGGTTTCTCAAAAGAATTTGCAGGTTTGAAGCCATCTCCAAGTCAAGGGTCAAAGTTTACTGTAATTGTAATGCCAACTGGAGCATGCTAAGGTCCAAATGAATTTGGCAAAGAACCAAAAGCAAGGAGATAGATTTATAGGACACTCAGTGCAGAGCTGACAGATAGGTTTCAGGGGCAATTTCTTCACTATGGTCTGAGGACCCTGGTTGTGGCTGACCAACAGATTGCCTAACTTACAGTCATCAGTGTGGGAAGGAGCATCCTAAGGCCGAAAGACTTTAGAACAGAGGGTGGAACCATAGCACTCTGAGGTCAGGGGACCTCAGGATGACCACTGTATTTCCCTTAGAGGCCATACCTTATGGAAGGGACTCTTTCTCTTCGTCTTTTTCAGATTCATATTCTCAGGACTTACTTAATAGACACTTGAGACATGTGGTGCCTGGTGAGTATAACTTCAAGTCTTCTGATCTCACTGGGAGAAAAAGGAAAAGAAACAAAACCATTTAGACCCAGTGACCTTTAGGCACATCAGGGCCTTAATGGGCTAATCAAAGATAATAATGGGTAAAACTGTAAACTCTGTAGCAAACAAATCTCAGTAGCAAAAACACAGGCTAGAAGATCTGGAATCAGACCGTATTGTATTTTTGAGGAACTTTTTAAACCTGGAGATGAGCTATTTCAATACTGGTAATTGTATAAACCTCATGTTTTCCAGTAGGTTAGGACAAGTAGCATCCACAGAATAAGATGGAGCTGAATACAGTAACATCACTTTATTGTTGGTTACTTCTATATTTTCTCCCACACCCATGTAGCACATAAGTTATTTAGGGAACGTCCTCTTCCATGATTTTTCTGGTCAGTAACAAACCCTTGTAGTTGGAATGGACCTCAAAACCATCTCTGGAGAAGATCTCGAGTGAGAGAGAGTCCATTCCATTTAGGCACAACTCAAAAGGTTTAAAAAGCTTGTTGTTTTTATCAGGCCTAATACAATCCCTCTGAAATTTCACCTGTTATATCTAGTTGTGCTATTTGAGGGGAACCAGACTGACTTTTTATCTCTCTTCCACAGTGACAGCCCTTGGTGGACTTGAAGACGGCTAAAATTTGGTCCTTCTCAAGTCCTCTCTCAAGTCTCAATATTCTTGGTTCCTCCCACCATTGTCATTGCTGCCTTTGGAACAAGCCCCAGCTTGCCTTTGTCTTCTCTAAGATATAATGCACTAAACTGAACGCTCCATATGGTCCCTGACCAAGGCTGACTCTATGTCTCTCATTTGGAAAATATGTCTTTCTTTTTTTTTATTAAAGTTTTTTTTTTTTGCATAAACTATGTATGGGTAGTTCCTCAGCATTGATCTTTACAAAACTTTCCATTACAAATTCCCGCTCCAGTCCCCTCCCCATGCCTAGATGGCATCAAGTCGACTACATGTTAAATATGTTAAAATACTTGACAATTCGAATATATGTATACGTATTTCCACACTTATTGTTGTGCAAGAAAAATCATAACTACAAGAAAAAAAATCAGAGCAAGGAAACACAATGCAAGCAAACATCAGTAGAGAGCATGAAAATGTGATGTTGTGGTCCACATTTCACATCCCTCTCTCTGGGTGTATATGGCTTTCTTTACTGAACAATTGGAACTGGTTTGAGACATTTCATTGTTGCAGAGAGCCATGTCCGTCAGATTTGATCATTAGGTAATATTGTTGTTGTATATAATGATGTCCTGGTTCTGCTTGTTTCACTCGGCATCAGTTCATGCAAGTCTCTCCAGGCTTCTCTGAAATCATCCTGCTGGTCTTTTCTTACAAAACAATAATATTCCATGACATTCATATACCATAATTTATTCAGCCACTCTCCAATTGATGGGCATCCTTTCAGTTTCCAGTTTCTAGCCACTACTAAAAGGGCTGCCACAAACGTTCTTGCACATGTGGGTCCCTTTCCTTCCCTTAAGATCTCTGGGATAGAAGCCCAATAGAAACACTGTTGGTCAAAGAATATGGACAGCATTATAACCCTTTCGTCACTTCCAAATTGCTCTTCAGAATGGTTGGAACCGTTCACAGTTCCACCAACAATGTATCAGTGTCCCAGTTTTTTCACATTGCCTCCAACATTCGTCATTTTCTTTTCCTCTCGTCTTAGTCAATCTGACAGGAGTGTAGTGGTATCTCAGAGTTGTCTCGATTTGTATTTCTCTGATCAATAGTGATTTGGAGCCTTTTTCATATGACGTGAAATGGTTTTAATTTCATTATCTGAAAATTCTCTGCTCATTTCCCTTGACCATTTTTCTATTGGATAGTGGCTTTAATTCTTATAAATATGAGACAATTCTCTATATATTTCAAAAATGAGGCCTTTATCAGAACCTTCTTAGTCTTGTCTGCATTTGTTTTGTTTGTACAAAACCTTTTTAACTTAATATAATCAAAATAATCTATCCGGTGTTCAATTTAGAGTTCCACTACTTCTTTGGACACAGATTCCTACCTTCTCCACAGGTCTGACAGGTAAACTATCTTATGTTCCTCTAAATTGCTTATAATATCACTCTTTATATCCAGATCAAGAACCCATTTAGATCTTATCTTGGTATATGGTGTTAGGTGTGGGTCCAGCCCTAATATCTTCCATAGTAGTTTCCAATTTTCCCAGCAGTTTTTGTCAAATAGTGAGTTCCTTTCCCAAAAGCTGGGGTCTTTGGGTTTATCAAATATTGGATTGCTATAGTTGTTGCCTAGTTTCTCCTGTGATCCTATCCTATTCCACTGATTGACTACTCTATTTTTTGCCAGTACCAAATGGTTTTGATGACCACTGCTTTATAATTTAATTTTAGATCTGGTGCAGTAAGGTCACCTTCATCTGCCTTTTTTTTTCATTAATTCCCTTGAAATTCTTGACCTTTTGTTCTTTCAAATGAACTTTGCTACTATTTTTTCTAGATCTGTAAATTAATTTCTTGGAAGTTTGATTGGTATGGCACTAAATAAGTAAATTATTTTGGGTAGTATTTTCATTTTTATTATATCCACTCTGCCTACCCTTGAGAACTTGATGTTTTTCCAATTCTCTAGGTCTGACTTTATTTGTGGACAAAGTGTTTTGTAGTTTAGTTGGTATAGTTTCTGACTTATCCTTAGCAGATAGATTCCCAAATATTTTATGCTATCAACCATTATTTTGAATGGAATTTCTTTTTATATCTCTTGCTGCTGAACTTTGTTGGTAATATATACAAATGCTGCTGATTTATGTGGATTTATTTTGTATCCTGTAACTTTGCTAAAGTTGTGAATTGTTCCCAGTAGTTTTTTAGTTCAGTCTCTAGGGTTCTCTAAGAATGCCATCATGTCATCTGCAAAAAGGGATAATTTGGTTTCCTCATTACCTACTCTAATTCCTTTTATCTTTTTTTCTTCTCTTATTGTCAAAGTTAGCATTTCTAATACAATATTAAATAGTAATGGTGACAGTGGGCAGCCTTGTTTAACTCCTGATCTTACTGGGAATGGTTCTAGTTTGTCTCCATTACATACGTTGCTTGCTGATTGTTTTAAGTAGATAGATGCTACCAATCATTTTAAGGAAAAACCCATTTATTCCTATACTCTCTAGTGATTTTTAATAATTATGGGTGTTGGATTTTATGAAATGCTTTTTTCTGCATCTATTGAGAAAATCATATGGTTTTTGTTAGTTTGGTTATTAATATAATTAATTATGCTGTTAGTTTTCCTAATATTGAACCAGCCCTGCATTCCTGGTAAAAATCCTACTTGGTCATAGTGTACTATCCTGGGGATGACTTTCTGTTATCTCATTGCTAATATCTCATTTAAAATTTTTGCATCAATATTCATTATGGAAAGTGATCTATAGTTTTCTTTCTCTGCTTTCCTCCTACCTGGTTTAGCTATCAGCACCATATCGGTCTCATAGAAAGAATTTGGCAGTATACCTTCTGTCCCTATTTTCTCAAATAGTTTGTAGAGTATTGGAATTATTTGTTCTTTGAATGTTTGGTAAAATTCACATGTCAATCCATGTGGCCCTGGAGATTTTTTTTTCTTAGGGAGCTGGTTAATAGCTTGTTCTATTTCTTTTTCTAATATGGGGCTATTTAAATAATTTATTTCCTCTTCTGTTAACCTGGGCAATATATATTTTTGTAGATATTCCTCCATTTCATTTAGATTATCAAACTTACTGGTATAAAGTTGGGCAAAGTAACTCCTAACTATTACTCTAATTTCATCTTCATTGGAGGAAAGTTCTCCCTTATCATTTTTGAGACTAACAATTTGATTTTCCTCTTTCCTGTTTCTTATCAAATTAACTAAAGGTTTATATGTTTTGTTGGTTTTTTTCATAAAACCAAGTCTTAGTTTTATTTATTAATTCAATAGTTTTCTTATTTTCAATTTTATTAATTTCCTCTTTTATTTTTAGAATTTCCAATTTGGTATTTAATAGAGCGTTTTAATTTGGGGTTTTTTCTAGTTTTTTTTAAATAGTAAGCCCAATTCGTTGATCTTTTCTTTCCCTATTTTATGCAAGTAAGCATCTAGAGATATAAAATTGCTCTTTATAACCACTTTGGCCATATCGCAAAAATTTTGGTATGTTGTCTAATTATTGTCATTCTCCTCGAAGTAATTATTGATTGTGTCTGTGATTTGCTCTTTCACCCATTCATTCTTCGAGATTAGATTAATTTCCTATTAACTTTTGATCTATTTTCTCCTGGCCTTATATTGCATGTGATTTTTATTGCATCATGATCTCAAAAAGATGCATTTATTCTTTCTGCCTTTCTGCGTTTGATTTTGAGTTTTTTATGCCATAATACATGGTCAATTTTTGTTCAGGTTCCATGAACCGCTTAGAAAAAACGTAAACTTCCTACTGTCTTTATTCATATTTCTCCAAAGATCTATCATACCTAACTTTTCTAACAATTGGTTTACCTCCCTATTTTCTTTCTTATTTATTTTGTGGTTTGATTTATCTAATTCTGAGTGAGTAAGGTTGAGATCCCCCAGCAGTATAATTTGGCTGTCTCTTTCTTCTTGCATCTCTGTTAATTTTTCCCCTAGGAATTTGTATACTATACCACTTGGTGCATATATATTTCATACTGCTATTGCTACATTATTTATGGTAGAGTTTAATAAAATATAGTTTCCTTCCTTATCTCTTTTGGTTAGATCTATCTTGCCTTTTAATTGATAAGGATTGCTACCTCTGCTTTTTTTTTGTTCACCTGAAGCATAATAGGTTCTGCTCCCGCCTTTTACCTTCACCCTGTATGTGTCACTATGTTTTAGATGTGTTTCTTATAAAGAACTTATTGTTGGATTCTGTTTTTTAATCCAGTCTGCTATTTGTTTTTGCTTTATGGGAGAGTTCATCCCATTCACATTAACAGTTAAAATAACTAAGTCTGTATTTCCTGCCATCTTATTTACCCAAGTTATGTTTTTTCCTTTCCTTTCCCCTTTCTCCCTTCCCCCTCCTCAGTATTTTGCTTTTGATGGCCACTTCCCTGAAACAATCCTCACCCCTTTAGAGCCCCTCCCTGTTTTTTACCTATTTCCCCTGATTCTTCGAATTTCCCTTCTACTAGTCTATCCCTTTGTTTTCCTTCTTTCCCTCCCACTTCCCTATAAGGAAGGACAAGTTTCTCTGTGAAACTAAATGTGTCTGATATACTCTTTTAGAACCCAGTCTGATGACAGAAAGATTTACACAATGCTCATCTCCCTCCATTCTTTCCCTGGAATGTTTTAGGTTTTCTTTGCCTCTTCATGACATTTTACCTTATTTTTACCTCCATTTTTTAACCTTTTTTTTTTACCACCTTTTCCCTCTTTCTCCCAGTATGATAGCCTTTCCCCCCTGTTTTTTCTTATTATCAAAGTAATATCAAATTATACCCACAATCTTTAAGTACCCCCTTAGTAGAAAGAAAGTTCTCAAGAGTGATTTTTATGTTTCTCTTGAGTTCTGTATTTGGAGGTCCAATTTTTTTTTTCTCAGATCTGGTCTTTTCATTAGGAATAGGCGAAATTCACCCATATCATTAAATGACCATCTTCTTCCCTGGAGGATAATGTTCATTCTAGCTGGATATTATTTGTAATGCTTGGCAGGCCTAAAGCCCCCTTGACTTTATTCTCCAGGATGTCTTACTCTAGGTCAGTAAGCCCGCCATTTTCCTTGCATTTGGGGCATTTTTGCCACCTACTCTCAATCTCTTCTGCTTCTGTTAATTCCTATCATTTTTGCATGAAACATTCCCTAAATTTCTCTAATTTCCTTGGTTTTTTGTCTGTCCCATTTCTTTGCATTGCTCTTTTTAGGAAAAGCCTCCTGATTATCTCTTCTTGCTATTCTCTGCAAATCTGCATTCAGTTGGGTGTATCTTTCCCTTTCCCTTTCCTTCTTTTTCCCATTCTTCATAAAGCCTCCTTTCCCCCCTCCCCCCTTTTTCTTTTTCAGTATAGTATCCCTTCCACCTCTAATTTCTTTTCCATTATTATCAAAGAAAAATCAAATTATACTGCCATTCTTTAAGGATACCTATAGTAGAAATATAGTTCTCAAGAGTTTTCCTTTTTACCTTTTTATGCTTCTCTTGAGTTCTCTATTTGGAGGAAAGATTTTTTGTTCAGATCTGGTATTTTCATTAGAAATAGGTGAAATTCTCCTGTATCATTGAATGACCATCTTCTTCCCTGGAAGATGATGCTCATTCTAGCTGGATCACTTATTCTTGGCTGTAATCCAAGTTCTTTTGCCTTTCAGAATATCTGATTCCAGGCCCTTTGATCCTTTAAAGTGGAAGCTGACAGATCCTGTGTGATTCTAATTACAGTTCCTCGGTATTTGAACTGTTTCTTTCTAGCTGCTTGCAATATCTTTTCCTTGGTGCGATAGTCCTGAAATTTGGCCACGATATTCCTTGGGGTTTTAATTTTGGGTTCTCTTTCTGGAGGTGATCGGTGAATTCTTTCAATGCCAATTTTGCCTTCTGATTCTAAAACATCAGGGCAATTCTCTTTCATGATTTCGTGGCTTTCAGGGAGTCCGATAATCCTTAAATTGTCTCTCCTGGATCTGTTTTCCAAGTCAGTTGTTTTTCCTAGTTGATATTTCATATTTTCTCTATTTTTTCATTTTTTTTTGTTTTTGTTTGACTGATTCTTGAAGTCTTATTGAGTCATTTACTTCTATTTGTTCAATTTTAATTTTTAAAGTATTATTTCCTTCAGTTATCTTTTTTAGCTCCTTTTGTAGCTGGCCAACTGAATTTCTTGATTCAATGCATTCTTTTTCCATTTTGCCAGTTTTATTTTTCAGTGAATTGTCTTTTTCCAATTCACCAATTTTGATTTTCAGTTCACCATTTTTATTTTCCAGTGAATTGGTGATTTTTTCCAATTCACCAATTTTGTTTTTCAGTGAACTGTTTTCTTTTTCCAATTCACCAGTCCTATTTTCCAGTTTTTGATATTTATGTTACCCTGATCTCAATTTATTTCCCCATTCTTCTAGCTCTCTTTTGAGATTCTTAATGCAATCGTCCAGGTAAGCCTTCTGAAAGGGAGACCAACTTAAGTCTGCCTTTGTAGCTTCATCTGGGATTGTTTTCATAATGTCAGGATCTGGGGACTGTTCTATTTTTTCTCCGTAAAAGCTTTCCATGGTGAGAGCTCTCTTCTGCTTCTTGCTCATGA
>JAJPUD010034718.1:0-10690 GCA_023553655.1 Myrmecobius fasciatus | reverse complement strand
CATCATGTCATCTGCAAAGAGTGATAATTTGGTTTCTTCATTACCTACTCTGATTCCTTTTATCTCTTTTTCTTCTCTTATTGCTAAAGCTAACATTTCTAATACAATATTAAATAGTAATGGTGACAGTGGGCAGCCTTGTTTCACTCCTGATCTTATTGGGAATGGTTTTAGTTTGTCTCCATTACATATGATGCTTGCTGATGGTTTTAAATAGATGCTACTGATCGTTTTAAGGAAAAGCCCATTTATTCCTATACTCTCTAGTGTTTTTAATAGGAAAGGGTGTTGGATTTTGTCAAAGGCTTTTTCTGCATCTATTGAGATAATCATATGGTTTTTGTTAATTTGGTTATTAATATAATTAATCTACAAGTACCAGTACTTAAGATTAGGGGGGGAAATCCTAAAAAAATCTTATCCCTTATTTAATTTTTAAAATTACCAGTGTTGTAAAAATGTTTTCTATTAGTTTTTGTTGCAAAAACATTATCCACTTATTTCAAAGATGCATAATTTCATCAGTATTGGTGCTCCTTCTGTCAGTAAAGTAAGAAGCAATGGGAAAAGTGCCAGATGTGGAGTCATAAGTTTGTTTTTGTTGTTGTTATTGTTGTTGTTGTTTCAGTTATGTCTAACTTTTCATGACCCCATTTGGAGTTTTCTTGGCAGTTTGTCATTTTTTTCTCCAGCTCATTTATAAATGAGGAAACTGAGGCAAACAAGTTTAAACAAAATCACAAAGATAGTAGAGGCCAGATTTGAACTTAAGAAAACAAGTCTTGACTCCAGACTTGGCACTCCATCCACTGAGCCACCTTGTTCAAATCCTAACTCTGCCACTTGCTAATTGTCTGATAAGTTGCATTCACTTTTCTGAGCCATCTGTTCTCTATAAGTGAGGGGTTTAAACTAAATGATTACGGTCTTTTCCAGTTCTAAATCTATTATTCTATAAATTAACACACAGGGGGCAGTTAGGTGGCACAGTGGATAGAGCACCAGCCCTGAAGTCAGGATGACATGAATTCAAATCTGACCTCAGACACTTAACATTCCCTAGCTGTGTGACCCTGGGCAAGTCACTTAACCCCAATTGCCTTAGCAAAAAAGCAAAAAAAAAAAAAAAAAAAAAGTTTAACACAAGGGAGGTGGTACTAGATGGATCTGTGATTTTTTCTGTGTCTATAAACCTATAAATGTAGATTATAATTTCTTCATCTATAACCAAGGCAACTTGATGGCCAGCCTATAAATTTAGCTGGGCTACTTCTTGGTTGACAAACTTTTTAGGAGAAGCCTGGGAGGGGAAAGGGGCAGAGCCAGGATGGCGAAGTGCAGACACAACTCTCTGTGACCTCCTCTGACCTTCTCTCAAACCAACAACAGAATAAGCCTCTAAACTGGTTCTGGAGTCAAAGTGCCTCCAAATATTTGGACAACACATTGCCAGCAGAAGCTAGCTTGGAAGAACTCCAGAGTAGGTCTGTCTCAGATGGGGAGGGGATTGGGCGGTTTGCCGAGCTCACATGGCAATGTGCAGCCAGGGCAGGAGACCAGGGCTGTGACGGAGAGTGGCAGATTCTAAGCACCTGGGAAGTCCCTGGGAGACCCTTGGACGACTTTGCTCTGATTGCAGGCAGGTACTTTGGCAGATCTGCCTTTTGTAAAAGATAGATTGAAAACCACTGAGAATACAGGACCTAGCCCAGCAAGCCCAGCACCAGAAGTCAACCAGCTGAACTGCCCCAGGGCAAATTGAAACAGCTGCTGCTCCTCTTCTTTAAACAGACCTCAAGCTTTAAAAAATGAGTAAGAAAGAGAAAAGAACTCTTACCATAGACAGCTTTTATGGAGAGAAAAAAGAGCAGACCCTAGATCCTGAGGTTCCTAAAGCAACTCCAGAGGAAACCGCAAAGGGAGACATGAGCTGGTCCCCATTTCACAAGGCTTTCCTGGAAGATTGCATAAAGAATCTCAAAAGAGAGTTATAAGAAAAATGGGGAAATGAATTGAGATCAGTGCAAGAAGGATATAATGCTCTCCAAAAGAGATATGAAAAAGACACCAATTCACTGAAAAAAAATTGGTGAAATGGAAAAAGACAACAATTCACTAAAAAACAAAATTAGTGAAATGGAAAAAGACTGCAATGAACAAAAACATTCAATTGGCCAGTTACAAAAGAAGCTAAAAAAGGTAACTGAAGAAAAGAATACATTAAAAATTAGAATTGAAAAATGGAAGTGAATGACTCAATAAGACTTCAAGAATCAGTCAAACAAAAACAAAAAAAATGAAAACATAGAAGAAAATATAAAATATCTCCTAGGAAAAACAACTGACTTGGAAAACAGATCTATGAGAAACAATCTAAGGATTATTGGACTCCCTGAAAGCCATGATGAAAAAAAGAACCTAGACACTATCTTCCAGGAAATCATGAAAGAAAACTGCCCTGATGTTTTAGAATCAGAAGGCTAAATCGCCATCGAAAGAATTCACTGGTCACCTCCTGAAAGAGACCCCAAAATTACATCCCCAAGGAATATCATGGCTAAATTTCAGGACTATTGCACCAAGGAAAAGATATTGCTAGCAGCTAGAAAGAAACAATTCAAATACTGAGGCACTGTAATTAGAATCACCCAAGATCTGATCAAAGGGCCTAGAATCAGATATTCCTAAAGGCAAAGAAACTTGATTACAGTCAAGAATAAGCTATCTAGCTACAATGAGCATTATCTTTCAGGGAAGAAGATGGACATTTAATGATATAGGTGAATTTCACCTATTTCTAATGAAAAGACCAGATCTGAACAAAAAAAATTGACCTTCAAACACAGAACTCAAGAGAAGCATAAAAAGGCAAAAAGGAAAGAAATCTTGAGAACTATATTTCCACTATGGGTATACTCAAAGAATGAGGGTATAATTTGATTTTGCTCTGTTAATAATGGAAAATAAATTAGAGGTGGAAAGGCTATTATACTGGAAAAGAGGGGAAAGGAGGTAAAAATAAGGTAAAATCTCATGAAGAGGCAAAAAAATCTAATTTAATTGAAGGAAAGAAGGGAGGGGGATGAGCATTGTGTGAATCTTACTCTCATCAGATTGGGCACTAAAAGAGTATATCAGACACATTTGGTTTCACAGAAAAACTAGGAGGGAAAGGAGGAAAAAAAAGGGATAGACTAATAGAAGGGAAAAATAGAAGAATTAGGGGAAAGATATAAAAAAGGGGGGGAGGGGCTCTAAAGGGGGGGAGGACTGTTTGAGGGAGGTGGTCATCAAAAGCAAAATCCTGGGGAGGGGGGAAGGGAGAAAGGGGAAAGGAAAGAGAAAAACATAACTTTGTGTAAGTAAGATGGCAGGAAATACAGATTTAGTTATTTTAACTGTGAATGTGAATGAGAGGAACTCTTCCATAAAGCAGAAGTGGATATCAGACTGGATTAAAAGCCAGAATCTTACAATATATTGTTTACAAGAAACACATCTAAAACATAAAGATACATACAGAGTGAAGGTAAAGGGCTGGAGCAGAATCTATTATGCTTCAGGTGAACAAAAAAAAGCAGGGATAGCAATCCTTATCTCAGATCAAGTAAAAGCAAAGATAGATCTCATTAAAAGAAATGAGGAATAAAACTATATTTTACTAAAGGGTACTATCGATAATGAAGCAACATCAATACCAAACATATGCACCAAGTGGTATAGCATCCATATTCTTAGAGAAGTTTAAGAGAGATGCCAGAAGAAATAGACAGCAAAACTATTTTAGTGGGGGATCTCAACCTTGCTCTCTCAGAATTAAATAAATCAAACCACAAACCAAATAAGAAAGAAGTTAGGGAGGTAAACAAAATGTTAGAAATGTTAGGTATCATAGATCTTTGGAGAAAATTGAATGGAAACAGAAGGGAATTTACTTTTTTCTCAGTGGTTCATGGAACTTATAAAAAAAATTGGCCATGTGTTAGGGCATAAAAACCTCAAAATCAAATGCAGAAAGGCAGAAATAGTAAATTCATCCTTTTCAGATCATGATGCAATAAAAATCAATGTAATATAAGGCCAGGAGAAAATAGAACACAAGTTCATTGGAAATTAAATAATCTAATCCTAATGAATGAATGGGTAAAAGAGCAAAACATAGACACAATCAATAATTTCATCCAGGAGAATGACAATAATGAGACAACATATAAAAATTTGTGGAATACGGTCAAAGTGGTTATAAGGGGTAATTGTATATCTCTAGATGCTTATTTGCATAAAATAGAGAGAAAAGATTAATGAATTGGGTTTACAATTTTAAAAGCTAGAAAAATAGCAAATTAAAAACCCTCAATTAAATACCAAATTGGAAATTCTGAAAATAAAAGGGGAGATTAATAAAATTGAAAATAAGAAAACTATTGAAATAATAAATAAAACTAAGAACTGGTTTTATGAAAAAAAAAACAAAATAGATAAGCCTCTAGTTAATTTGATTAGAAAAAGGAAAGAAGAAAATCAAATTGTTAGTCTCAAAAATGATAAGGGAGAACTTTCCACCAATGAAGAAGAAATTAGAGCAATAATTAGGAGTTACTTTGCCCAACTTTATGCCAATAAATTTGATAATCTAAATGAAATGTAGGAATATCTACAAAAAT
Organism: Myrmecobius fasciatus; assembly: GCA_023553655.1. Taxonomy (NCBI): domain Eukaryota; kingdom Metazoa; phylum Chordata; class Mammalia; order Dasyuromorphia; family Myrmecobiidae; genus Myrmecobius; species Myrmecobius fasciatus. Next base: position 6,026 of record JAJPUD010034718.1, on the reverse strand, counting down.
ATAGATTGCCCAGGTTAATAGAAAAGTAAATAAATTATTTAAATATTCCCATTTTAGAAAAAGAAATAGAACAAGCTATTAATCAACTCCCTAAGAAAAAATCTCCAGGGCCAGATGGATTTACATGTGAATTCTACCACACATTCAAAGAACAATTAATTCCAATACTATGTAAACTATTTGAAAAAATAGGGAAAGAAGGTGTACTACCAAATTCCTTTTATGATATAGATATGGTGCTGATAGCCAAACCAGGTAGAGTGAAAACAGAGAAGTAAAACTATAGACCAATTTACCTAATGAACATTGATGCAAAAATCTTAAATAAGATATTAGCAGTGAGATTACAGAAGGTCATTCCCACGATAATACACTATGACCAAGTAGGATTTATACCAGGAATGCAGGGCTGGTTCAGTATTAGGAAAACTATCAGCATAATCAATTATATTAATAACCAAACTAACAGAAATCATATGATTATTTCAATAGATACAGAAAAAGCATTTGATAAAATCCAACACCCATTCCTATTAAAAACACTAGAGCGTATAAGAATAAATGGGCTTTTCCTTAAAATGATAAGTAGCATCTATTTAAAATCATCAGCAAGCATTATATGTAATGGGGACAAACTAGAACCATTCCCAATAAGATCAGGAGTGAAACAAGGCTTCCCACTGTCACCATTAGTATTTAATATTGTATTAGAAGTGTTAGCTTTGGCAGTAAGAGAAGAAAGAGATTAAAGCAATTAGAGTAGGTAATGAGGAAACCAAATTATCACTCTTTGCAGATGACATGATGGTATACTTAGAGAACCCTAAAGATTCAACTAAAAAACTACTAGAAACAATTCACAGCTTTAGCAAAGTTTCAGGATACAAAATAAATCCACATAAATCATTAGCAAAATTAGCAATCACTAACAAAATCCAACAGCAAGAGATACAAAAAGAAATTCCATTCAAATTAATTGTCTATAGTATCAAATATTTGGGAATCAATCTGCCAAGGAAAAGTCAGGAACTATACAAACTAAACTACAAAACACTTGCCACACAAAGTCAAACCTAGTCAATTGAAAAAAAACATAAAATGCTCATGGGTAGGCCGAGCGAATATAATAAAAATGACAATACTACCCAAACTAATTTACTTATTTAGTGCTATACCAATCAAACTCCCAAGAAATTATTTTACAGATCTAGAAAAAAATAGTAGCAAAGTTCATTTGGAAGAACAAAAGGTCAAGAATCTCAAGGGAATTAATGAAAAAAAAAAAGGCTGATGATGGTGGCCTTGCTGTACCAGATCTAAAACTATATTATAAAGCAGTGATCATCAAAACCATTTGGTACTGGCTAAGAAATAGAGTAGTTGATCAGTGGCATAGGATAGGATATCAGGACAAACCAGGCAATAACTATAGCAATTTAGTGTTTGATAAACCCAAAGACCCCAGTTTTGGGGATAAGTACTAACTAATCCACAAAAACTGCTGGGAAAATTGGAAACTGGTATGGAAGAAATTAGTGCTTGACCCACACCTAACACCACATACCAAGAAAGATGTAAATAGGTTCATGATTTAGGAATAAAGAGTGATATTATAAGCAAATTAGAGGAACATAGGATAATTTACCTCTCAGACCTGTGGAGAAGGAAGGAATTTTTGTCCAAAGAAGAACTGGAACTCTTAATTGAACACCAGATAGATAATTTTGACTATATTAAGTCAAAAAGGTTTTGTATGAACAAAACTAATGGAGACAAGATTAGGAGGGAAGCAATAAATTGGGAAATCATCTTTCACATTTAAGGGCTATGATAAAGTCCCCATTTCTAAAATATATAGAGAATTGTCTCATATTTATAAGAATTCAAGCCACCCTTCAACCGATAAATGGTCAGAGGATATAAACAGACAATTTTCATATGATGACATTAAAACTATTTCTAGTCATATAAAAAGGTGCTCCAAATCACTATTGATCAGAGAAATGCAAATTAAGACAACTCTGAGATACCACTCCACACCTGTCAGATTGGCTAAAATGACAGGAAAAGATAACGATGAATGTTGGAGGGGATGTGGGAAAACTGGGGCACTGATACATTGTTGGTGGAACTGTGAACGTATCCAACCATTCTGGAGAGCAATTTGGAGCTATTCTCAAAAAGTCATCAAACTGTGCATACCCTTTGACCCAGCAGTGTTTCTATTGGGCCTATATCCCAAAGAGATCTTAGAGGAGGGAAAGGGGCCCACATGTGCAAGAATGTTTGTGGCAGCCCTTTCTGTAGTGGCTAGAAACTGGAAATTGAAGGGATGCCCATCAATTGGAAAATAGCTGAATAAATTATGGTATATGAATGTTGTGGAATATTATTGTTCTGTAAGAAACGACCAGCAGGACGATTTCAGAGAGGCCTGGAGAGACTTGCATGAACTGATACTGAGTGAAATGAGCAGAACCAGGAGAACATTATACACAGCAACAGCAATATTATATGACGATCAATTCTGATGGACATGGCTCTCTTCAACAATGAAATGTTTCAAACCAGTTCCAATTGTTCAGTGAAGAAAGCCATATACACCCAGAGAGAGTGAAATGTGGACCACAGCATAAAATTTTCATGCTCTCTATTTTTTCTATTTCTCTATATATTTGCTTGCATTATGTTTCCCTTCTCAGATTTTTTTTCTTGTATATCCAATTTTTCTTGCACAGCAAGATAACTGTAAAAATATGTATACATATATTCAATTTGTCCAGCATTTTAACATAATTAACATGTAGTGGACTTCCTGCCATCTAGGGGAGGGGTGGGGATTACGGGGAAAAATTTGTAACAGAAAGGTTTGTAAGGGTTATTGTTGAAAAATAATCCATAAATATGTTTTGCAAATAAAAAGCTTTAATAAAATGAAAAATAGAAATAAAGAAAAAATGCCTGGGAACAGAACTCATATTTATGATGCATTTTCTCTGGGTAAATGTGTTCTGTGTTTGAATTTACATATGACCTGTTGGAACAACTCTTTTTGAAAGCTGGTAAGTAAACAGTCTGTCTAAGGTGACCTCCAGGATAACCTGGGGCTTTGGAGGCCAGACAACTTATGAAGGCTCATGAACAGGAGCAAAAGATTTGTCTGATAAGTGAGCAATACAAAATCAGAAAAACAACATCCAGGGGATATGAAAGAGGAAATGTCAAGTTCACAACAAATTGAGAGAGCAATAGAGCAACAATATCTGTGAAATCAGGATTGAAGTCCAAATCAGTAAAAGACTGTGGGAGTGTGTAATAAAAGAGGAGTTTCAGCAGCATAACTTCTATCCTGATGCTCTTCTTGCCTTATTTGTCCAAAAAAATTTTTATCCAAAAACCTGGTCCCTTCCTCTTTGGTGGCTGCCTCAGCCTACATATCTACCTTGTTTCTTATCTTCTGTGTATCTTGTTAGGAACTGATTTCTTCTTCAAATGTCTCTCCCAGACTCAGTGAAACAATCTTAAAAAGTCATCTGGAAGAGAATGGCTTATAATTCTTCTGCCTGTAGTAGTGTTTCCTTTCCTCTTCAATGAAGAGACAAGTCCATCTCATAAAGGAATCACTGGGCTTAGTTATATTTTTATGGTTATTTTAACACTTCATTATGCAGCCTATTTTTTATGAGTAGGCATGTGAAAGACCAACTCCCTTACAGATGTTTGAACACATGGGTTCTTTCTCTCTGTCTTTTTAACCTCTGAAATATATGCTTTAAAAAGCACCATGGTGCAACACTGGACTTAGAAATAAGACAATCTGATGTTGTATCCCACCTCCTATAGCCCCTTTATGCCTTAGTTTCCTGATCTGCAAATTGATGGTCTCTAAGATCCCTTCGGTTCTAAATCTCTTTCGAATTTCTGTTGGGTATAGTTCCAAATTATTTTTTTTAGAATTACTGGAGCAATTTATGTTTCTAATAGTGAATTATATATTTGTCCTCTCACAACCCCAGGAATTTTCCAGTTGTTGTTTTCCCCCCATTTCGGCCAATCTAATAGATGCAACAGAAAATCTCTCAGTGCCTCAACAGTCGTTATCCTCTTAAGTTGCAGATAAGGTAACTTCCTATATCTGTGGAAGGAGTTTTCTCATCAGAGAATTCCAAGCACCAATGAAATCATAGATACAGTCCCTATCCTTTGTTCTTTTTTTTTTTTTTTTTCCCCAGTGGGTTACTGAATACTTTTATTCTGCACATAGAAGCCACTAAGGATCTGCCTGTGGGCTTGTTGGGGCTGCACCACAAACATATGGCTCCACATATCAACACGGGGTGGGGGTGAGAAAGGTCACTTTAGCCCAGTCACAAGACAATAAGGCCTTCTGACAGAGCGTCAGGTGCAGATGATCAGGTTCTGATAAGACAGTTCTAAAGAGGTGGTAAGAACATCACAGAGAGGTGGAGGGGAGAGGAAGTTACACAGCAGAGGCCCCTGCCCCCAGAACAAAACTGGTCTAGTACCTGGCGCTGCCCACCCACAGGACAGGAGCAGACTTCTACGGAGGTGACTGGAGCCTACTAGCTTTTAGCTCGGAGGCTTCCCTGCCAAGCAGTTTAATTGGCCTGAGGATTTCTGAAGTTCCTTCCGGCAAATTTAGCCTTGCTGCCCAGCTCTTCCTCGATTCTAAGAATCTGGTTATACTTGGCCAGACGCTCAGATCGGCAAGGGGCACCAGTCTTGATCTGCCCAGTGCAGAGACCCACCACCAGGTCTGCAATGAAGGTGTCTTCAGTCTCTCCAGAACGATGGGAAACCATTACTCCCCACCCATTGGACTGGGCCAACTTGCACGCCTGGAGAGACTCAGTCACGGAGCCAATCTGGTTCACTTTGAGGAGGAGGCAGTTGCAGGCTTTCTCACTCACAGCCTTTTAATGCGCTTGGGATTGGTCACTGTGAGATCATCCCCTACCACCTGGAGGCCTGCAGTGGCAGTGAAATCCTTCCAAGCCTCCCAATCATCCTGGTCAAAGGGATCCTCAATAGACACCACTGGATAGTCCTTGATGAAGGTCTTGTAGAGATCCCCGAGCTCAGAAGAAGAGATGTATCTGCTGGGATCATCAGGAGACTTGAAGTCCAAGTCATATTTCCCAGATCGGAAGAATTCTGAGGCAGCCACATCCATGCCAATCACAACCTTATCAGTATAACCAGCTTTACCAATGGCTTCTTTCAGCAGCTCCAGAGCTTCTTTATTCTCTAGGATGTTAGGAGCAAAGCCACCCTCATCCCCCACGTTAGTGGCATCCTGTCCATATTTCTGCTTAATCACGTTCTTCAGGTTGTGGTAGACCTCAGCTCCAATGCGCATGGCCTCCCTGAAGGTTGCTGCTCCAACAGGGAGGATCATGAACTCCTGCATGGCCAGCTTGTTACCAGCATGGGAGCCACCATTGATCACATTGAAGGCTGGAACTGGAAGGATGACTTCATTATTGCCTGCAAGGTCAGCAATATGGCGGTACAGGGAGACACCTTTCTCAGCAGCTCCAGCCTTACAAACAGCTAGAGACACTCCCAATATGGCATTTGCACCAAATTTAGATTTATTGTCGGAGCCGTCCATCTCGATCATCAACTTGTCGATTTTCTCCTGTTCCACAACATTCAATTTCTTGCTAATCAGGGTCGGGGCAATAGTTTTATTGATGTGCTCAACCGCTTTTGAGACACCTTTCCCCATAAAGCGGGTCTTATCATTGTCCCGGAGCTCCAGGGCTTCATGGATACCGGTGGAAGCACCACTGGGCACAGCAGCTCGGAAGAGACCTTTTCCAGTGTGGAGATCAACTTCAACAGTGGGGTTTCCACGAGAGTCCAGGATCTCTCTGGCACAGATTCTGAGGATAGACATGCTGAATTTCTGGACAGGGGTTCCTTCGCTGGATTCAGAGAACAGAGGCCGAGGGGTTCCCAAAGCATTTTAAAGAGATTGTTATGGTTGTTTATCCTTTGTT
>JAJPUD010034716.1:0-10692 GCA_023553655.1 Myrmecobius fasciatus | reverse complement strand
GTCTTTTTCATATCTCTTTTGCAGGGTATTATATCCTTCTTGCACTGAACTCAGTTTATTTTTCCATTTATCATGCAGCTCTTTTTTGAGATTCTTTATGCAATCTTCCCGAAAGCCTTTTTGAAAAGGGAACCAGGTTATATCTCCCTTTATGGCTTCCTCTGGATTTACTTTGTCTACACGTACCTTAGGATCTGGGGTCTGCCTTTCTTTCTCTCCATAAAAGCTGTCTATGGTAAGAGCTCTCTTCTGCTTCTTACTCATTTTTTATTTTTATTAAAAAAAAAAAGCTTGGGGTCTGTGCAAAGCAGGGAAGCTGCAGCTAGCTGTGGCAGTTTGCCCTGAGGCAATTCTGCTAATGAACTTCTTGTGCCAGGCAGGTTGGGCTAGGACCTTGTGTTTACAATGGGTTACAACCTGCCTTTTATAAAAGGCAGATCTGCCAGAGCACCTGCCTGAAATCAGGGCAGAGTGTCCACAGTGCCTCAGGAACTCCAACCAGCTGTTTTGAGTTTCTGCCATGCTGAGCCCTGCCAAGTTTCCTGCCTCTCCTGGACACAGGGCAAACTGCTCACTCACACTGCTTGCACCCTCTGCCCAACTGAAACAGACCTTTATGAAGTTCTTCAAAGGTAACTTCAGCAAGGAGAATTTCTTAGTCCAAATATTTCTGGGTTCGTTGACTTAAAGATCAGTTCAGAGGCTTATTTTACTGCTGACTTGAAGGAAGGTCAGAGGAGGACACAGAGAGTTGCTCACTCTGCCATCTTGGCTCCGCCCCTTCAGTCTGAACAATTTTGAGATGAAGAAATAGTGCTATAAAAAGGTGTTCTAAATCACTATTGATCAGAAATATTAAAATGAAAACAATTCTGAGGTGCCACTGCACACTTCTCAAATTGGCTAGGATGAACAAGAAAAGATAATAACAAATGTTGGAGCCATGTGGGAAAACTGGAACACTAATACATTGTTGGTAAAGTTGTGAACTGATTCAATCATTCTGGAATGCAATTTGGGGCTATAATCAAATGCTATCAAACTGTGTATATCCTTTGATCCAGCAGTGTTTCTACTGGGCTTGTATTCCAAAGAGATGATAAAAGAGGAAAAAGAACCCACATGTGCAAAAATATTTGTGGCAGTCCTTTTTGTAGTGACAAGTAATTGAAAGCTGTGGATGCACATCAGTTAGAGTTTTGAATATTATAGAATATTATTGTTCTATAACAATGATCAAAAGAATCATTTCAAAGAGGCCTGGACAGACTTACATGAACTGATGCTAAGTGAAATAAGCGGAACCAGGAGATCATTGTACACAGCAACACCAAGATTATGTGATAATCAATTCCAATGAATGTGGCTCTTTTCAACAATGAGATGATTCAGGTCAGTTCCAATTGTCATGTGATGAAGACAGCCTTCTGCACCTAGATAGGGCACTGTGGGTATGGATAATGGATCACAACATAGAAGTTTCACTTTTTTTCTTGTTTGCTTGCATTTTCTTTTCTTTCTGCTGTTTTTCTTTTTTGATCTGATTTTCTTGTGCAGTCTGTTAATTGTTAAAATGTATACAAGGACTGCACATGTTTAGCATATATTGGATTTCTTGCTGTCTAGGAGAGAGAGTGGGGAAATGTGAGAGAAAATTTTGAAACACAAGGTTTTTAGAAGGGGGGATGTTGAAAATTATTCAAGCATATGTTTTGAAAATAAATAACTTTAATAAAAAAGAAAAGAAAAACTAAAAAAAATTAAGGAAAAATACCTTAACAATGCCTATCAAATTTATATACTACAACTTGTTTAATCATTTCTCAATTGTTGAATTTCCATTTTTTCCCTAGTTCTTTACTACTACAACTTAAAAAAAGCTTCTAAAAACATTTGTATATATTTTAGTGTAACAATTCCAGTAGCCTCCCCCAATCACTAAATAAGACCTGGCAACTTAAAGAATCTCCCCAAAAGATGATGAATCATCTTTTCAGAATGAAATCAGCAGAAACAAAGTCCATTTTCCTGCAATTGGGGAAATTTAATATTACTTAGCTTCCATTGCCTTTAAATTCTCTTCCCTTCTGCTTCCAACTAGCATGAATGAAAATCAGTCTCCAAGTCCAAACTCTTCAATAATTTCATTAATGCCTTGTCCTCCTGCACCACTATAAAAAGCTACAAGACTTTATACATTTTAAAGACAGTATCCAGCATCCTCTGGTACTTCTCTCCAGAGTTCCAGTAAAATATCGTATTTCTATACAGGGTCACATTGGAATTAACTTGTTTCCATCATTCTCCCTTATTGCCTTTTATTTAGTAAATATATGCCCTTGATGAAACTAGCTTGCTTTATTATTTTCTTATGAGCTCCATTCTTCCTACCACTAGTAGACAATTAAAATTCTGACCTTTCTGAGTCTTCATTAAGACATTTTTTGGATTTTTCTCTGTGACCTCCTTGGGTCCTAGCAGTGAGACATCTGCTTTAAAGGAATAAAAAATTTCAATTTCTGATCAAACAGGAACCTTTTCTTAAGGACCCATTTAGTTGCTAGGTTCCATGCATGAAGAAAATTGAATATATCAGATAATATTAAAAAAACATTATAATAAATTTATGAACAAGCTATTGCTATTCATGTGTTTTAAGCTACAGTTTGAAATTCAATCTAATCATTCTGTTAAATTTGCATTTTAACAAAATTTACTAGGGACTAAAAAGACATATTTTTATCCTTTCTGGAATGTTTACTGGGATCACTTTTCAAGTATTCATTCTTTTTTTATTAATACTTTTTATTTGCAAAACATATGTATGGGTAATTCTTCAACATTGACCCTTACAAAGCTTTCTATTACAAATTTTTCCCCCCTACTCCCCACCCCTCCCCTAGATGGCAGGATATCCACTACATGTTAATTATGTTAAAATACCTGACAAATCGAATATATGTATACTTATCTCCACACATCCTTTTTGTGCAGGAGAAATCATATCCACCAGAAAGAATAATCAGATAAAGGAAATACAATGCAAGCAAACATCAATAGAGAGCATGAAAATGATATGTTGTGGTCCACACTTCACATCCCTCTCTCTGGTTGTATATAGCTTTCTTCACTGAACAATTGGAACTGATTTGAAGCATTTCATTGTTGGGGAGAGCCACATCCATCAGAATTGATCATCATATAGTATTGTTGTTGCCTTGAATAATGATCTCCTGGTTCTGCTCACTTCACTCAGCATCAGTTCATGCAAGTCTCTCCAGGCCTCTCTGAAATTGTCCTGCTGGTCGTTTCTCACAGAACAATAATATTCCATAACATTCATATACCATAATTTATTCAGCTAATCTCTAATTGATGGGCATCCATTCAGTTTCCATTTTCTAGCCATTACAAAAAGAGCTGCCACAAACATTCTTGCACATGTGGGGCCCTTTCCTTCTTTTATGATTTCTTTGGGATATAAGCCCAATAGAAACACTGCTGGGTCAAAGGGTATGCACAGTTTGATAACTTTTTGAGCATAGCTCCAAATTGCTTTCCAGAATAGTTGGATCCGTTCAGTTCCACCAACAATGCATCAGTGTCCCAGCCTTCCCACATCCCCTCCAAAACCTATCATTATCCTTTCCTGTCATTTTAGCTACTCTGACAAGTGTGTAGTGGTACCTCAGAGTTGTCTTAATTTGCATTTCTCTGATCAATAGTGTTTTGGAGCACCTTTTCATATGACTATAAATAGTTTTAATTTCATCCTCTGAAAATTGTCTGTTCATATCCTTTGACCATTTATCATTTGGAGAATGGCTTGAATTCTTATAAATATGAGACAATTCTCTATATATCTTAGAGATGAGACCTTCATCAGAACCCTTAAATGTAAAGATGATTTCCAAATTTGATGCTTCCCTCCTAATCTTGTCTGCATTAGTTTTGTTTGTACAGAAACTTTTTAACTCAAGTATTCATTCTTAAAGTACTAATCTATGATCAGGTCAACAGCCCTTCAGTTGTGTTTTTAGGAGAGGTATATGGTAAGCCTTGTTAATATAATGGAATGATTATGTTACCAAAGTGAATTTATACATTTGATACTGTAACAACTATTAAAAATGTTTTGCATTTGGAGGAACAAAAGATATAGGATATCAAGGTCAATAATAAATATGGCAATAATTTGCATTGAGTTGTTTTTGAGTCTTTTTCAGTCTTGTCCAACCCTTCATGACTTCAGGAATTGTCATTTCTTTCTCAGGAAACTGATTGACTTGCTCAAGGTGACACAACTATTAAGTGTGTGAGACCAGATTTGAACCCATAAAGAAGAGCCTTCCTGACTCTGGGACAATTTATCCACTGTGATATCTCACTGCCCAAGTAGAATTTAAAGGAAATAAAATTTCTAGACCACAAACTATATTATAAAGTAGCAGCCATGAAACCTCTTTTCTATTGCATTAAAAAATAGATAAAAAATCAATGAGACAGACTAGACAAGGAAGAGACGGAAATAATGGAACCAAATAACTTAGTGTTCATTAAACTCTAAAACATAAATAACTTAAGAAAGAATTCCCTGTTAGCCTTGAAGAAAGTAGACAAATACTTATATATTATAAAATATTCTATAATACAAAATGGATGTGATACTTCCATGATAAGGATAGAACCTAATAATGCTTGTCATGTAACAGACACATAAAAAGTGTTTAGTGAATGAGTAATCAGTGACTAACCACAAAAAAGGAGAGAACCATATAATATATACCTTTCACAGCTTTGGGTAGGAAATAAATTCTTAACCAATCAATATCTTTACAAAAGAGAAAATGGATCATTCTGATAACATGAAAAATTTTTGCACAGCAAAATTAATGCATGTGCAATAAAAAGGGAAGTGTTTGCCTAGGAAAATTTTTGTATTAAATTTCTCTCATAAGGAATTAATATTTAAATAATCAACAAATAAACATACATATAGTCAGCTAACAGAAATATATAACAATTTCCATTCCACAATAAATAAGTTGTCCAAGGGAATGAAAAAAATAGATTTCAAAAGTAGGATTTCATATTGTCAACAGCCAAATGAGAGAATGCTCTTAATCACTAAATGCAAATCAAAATAATCCTAAAGTTGTGTCTCAGAGCCAGCCAATTTTCCAAAGATGACCAGCCACCCACAAAAAAAAGGATAGCCAGAGTTGTTGACATTATGGAAGGGCAGGTATTTTTGGTTGTGCTGTAAACTAGTACAATTCTGGAAAATAAATTTGAATTCTACAAATAATTATTTAAATAATATAGAAATGAAGCATCTTGTCCATACTTCTTTATTGAAATATTATGCTGTTATTTGTGTACCCCAAGAAAGGCACTGGAGGGGGAAAGGAAATACAACACAATGTTTATCACATCATTTTTGAATTAACAAAGAATTGGAGGTGAAGTATATGCCCATAGAATGGGGAATGACTAAACAAATTGCTATACATAAATGCAATGGGATATTACTATACTGTAAGAAAAAGTAAATATAATAAATACAGAAAAGCTTTGACACATGAACTTATGCAAAGTGAAACAATGATAGCCAAGGAAATAATATATATACATTGCAACAACTAAAATGGAAGACCAACTACAAAACAATACAAAATCAAAGCTGAAAATTTGCAAAGAGAAGACACCTACTACAACTCCTTTGAGCAGTTGTTGAAGAGTCCTTGAATATGAAAATTGCATATAATGTCAAATATTTTGAAATCTTGATTGGTTTGGGACATTTTTTCCTCTTTTACCATTTTGTAAAAATTGATTTTTCTGGAAGAAAGCAGTACAGTAGAAAATTCAGGTTATTTAAAAACAAAGTATCTCAATACAATTCAAATAAATTTAGAGAAGAAAACTATATATATATATATATATATGTATATATATATATATTTATTTACACACATATGTATGTATATATGTATGTGTGTTGACATTTTTTTCTAAATTGATTCTGAGAGTTCACAATTTCATATACAATTCTATTTTCTTTGTAAATTGAACCATGCATTCATAGATAATTGTTAATAACAAAATATTTTAAGTGTATCAAAAAGATACATAGCATATACACAAAGAGTAGTGACCATTCCCATTCCAAGATCCTTACTATGATGTGTTATAGGTTGAGTATTATACTCAACCAATCCTGATTTTGTAAAAGAGTAGTCAATGTACAAATAAACAAACAAAAAAAATCACAAAATATCTGTAAGGGAATATAAAAATGGTTGCCATACATAAAATGTGGGTCCTGCAACTGAGTGATTTTCTTCCAATCTTTATTTCATGGGACTAATTTTTTTTTAAATTTTCTGGTTACTCCTTATCAATGACTTTGAGCTTTCACGATCTTATTAACTACACTTTTTTAATTTTTTCCCCTGAGATTGCTCTTGTTCAAACTGGTTATCTATACTCTACTCAATCCCATTGGCAAATTCCATTTTGATGGGCTTGCCAGTCTGCCAAAAGTTATCTACTTTAATGTGATCAGCCAATAATCAGCCATATATGCTGGTTTAACAACAGAAATCAGAAAATATGTTATTATGCTATTTTACAGTTGAAGCAATTTAACCTATAAAAATTGGAATAGCTTATTATTGCACCCCCTTTATTGTACCATAATTAATAACAATATATAGTAATACCTATGTCCCAGGTACTATGTTATGAACTCTATAAATATTATTTCTTTGAGCATCACTACAAACTGTGAGATAATTACTGTTATTATGCCCATTTTACAGACAAAGATACAGAGGCACACAAAGGTTAATTGATTTCACAAAGGTTACATAATCAGTAAGTGCTCCAGGCCACATTTGAGCTCAGGTCTTTTGTTTCCAGACTTATTATTCCATCCCATTATGCAACCTAACTACCTACACTATGCAATAGCTACCTATTGATAGCTGAACTTGGAATAAGAATTCAGAGTTTTTGGTTACCAGCCTAAATATGCTAATCACAAAATAATAAATTCATAATAGCATGGCTTGTTTTTATAGAGAACCCCTGGTGAAGGAATTTACTCTCTATGCAAATGAATACCTAGTCTGCAACTTACAGTCTGAAAGACATTGTGAAGCTAGATGACTTATCCAGAAGGGAAGAAAATCAGTCAGCATGTGTTCAAGGCAGTATTTGAATCTATTTTTTAAGCTAAAATTATTTATCTATTCCATCACACTTTCTCTTAACTTCAAATATTACTCTCAGAATAATATGGTGGTGAGTAGATTGCTCAAATCAGTCATAGATCAAGAGTAGACTACTCCGTTTATGTGAATCACTTCAGGTTCAGAGGCAATTAGAAAACTATATAAAATCTTATCACAGCTCTTGTAAGCCCTTATTGGTTCACTGGGTGAATTATTAGTACTATCCCTTACCTTCTCAAAGTCCAAATGCAGCATTGTAGATGTTGTCAATAGTATAGACAAAGACATCTAAAGAAGAAAGATAGCCTTCCTTCTGCAGCCCAAAGTCAAGAGGAAAGAGGTAGCTGACCTAAGAGTCCTTTATCAAGCTCCAAAGTTTGATTTATTTGTTTGGTTTCTGTGTTTCATTTATTGGATTTGATTGATTGAAGATGATTAGAAGTTCTCATTTTTCAAAGTAATCACTTCACAGCCAGCTTTCTTTCTTAATTCAGTGAGGCTTTTCCATATCATTTTATAGTCTACAGCCCTAGGGAAAGACTAAATTAGGAAGCATGTGTTTAACAGTTTCAAAGTGCAACCTCTTAAAGCCTTGCTTCAACCAGAAAGAACCAAAAATGACATAAATTAACAATGGGGACATAGCTTAGAAATACTGAAAAATAAATGGAAAGGGATCTATGGGAAATGGTAAAATTTGGGTCACCTGTGGATTTAAAAAATCTGTTTTGTCACATGAATTATTTATCATAGCAAGATTGGATAATCATAGACAAACTTGGATAAGAAGTTATAAGTTCCTTTAAATGTAAAAATTATTTTCCCTTCCATTTTATCTTGAATTTTACAGCACTTAGAAGACTGAATTTCATAAATTAGTTAATAAATGCATGTAATGAAATTGTATTAAACTTAGAGTGAAAAAATTCTGAGTTAGTTTTGGTTCTTATATTTACTAGTCATGTTATCCTTGAGAAGTTATTTGATTTTGCGGGGGCACCTAGATGGCACAAAGAATAGAGCACCGGATCTGAAGTCAGGAGGACCTGAGTTCAGTTCAAATCCAGTCTCAGATACTTAATACCTCTTAGCTGTGTGACTCTGGTCAAGTCACTTAACTCCAATTGCCTTAGCAAAAAAGAAAGAATGAAAGGAAGGAAGAAAAAAGTCCTTTGATTTTTATAAGTACCATCTATAAAATAGAGAAAACATAAATCATATTTGCATTATCTAAGTTAGAGTATTTCTTGGGAGGTGACTGAAAAATATATACCATAGATGTGGCCCATTACTCATGGTAATAATGGCAGTTAAGCCACAATTACGTCTCCCTTCCAGATCTGTTGAGAAGATATTTATGGCCAAAGAAGAACTACAGCAAATTATGAAATGCAAAATGGATAATTTTGACTATATTAAATGAAAAAGTTTTGCACAAAACCAATGCATCCAAGTTTCGAAATGAAGCATACAACTGGAGAAGAAAATATATATCTAAAGGCTCTTATAAAGACCTCATTTCTAAAATACAAAGAGAATTGACTCAAATTTATATGAATACAAGCCATTTTCCAATTGATAAATGGTCAAAGGATATAAACAGATGATTTCCAGATAGAGAAATTAAAACCATTTCTAGTTATATGAAAAAAATGTTCTGAATTATTGTTGATTGGAGAAACACATATTAAGACAACTCTGAGATATCACTACACACATCTCAGATTGGCTAAGATGACAAAAATAGATGAAGATAAATGTTGGAGGGAATGTGGAAAACTTGGACCCTAATACTTTCTTGGTAATGTTGTGAACTCTGGAGAGAAAGTTGTAACTATGCCCAAAAAGCTATCAAACTGTGCATAACCTTTGATCCAGCAGTGTCTATAGTGGATCTGTATCCCAAAGAGATCATAAAAAAGGGAAAAGGACCCACTTCAGTAAAAATGTTTGTAGCAGCCCTTTTTTGTACTAGCAAGGAATTCAAAACTGAATGGATGCCCATAAATTGGATAATGGTGGAATAAATTATCACATATTAATGTAATGGAATATTAATGTTCTGTAAGAAATGAATACCAGGATGATTTCAAAAAGGCCTGGAGAGATTTACCTGAAGTGATGTTAAGTGAAATGAATAGAACCAAGAGAACCTTGTACAAAGTCACAACAAGATTATGTGATGATCAATTCTGATGGACTTGGCTCTTTTCAGCAATAAGGTGATTCAGGCCAATTCCAATAGACTTGTAATAGATAGAGCCATCTGCATTTAGAAAGAGAAATGTGGAGACTTAATGTAGATCACAGCATACTATTTTCAATTGTTGTTGTTGCTTGCTTGCTTTTTTATTTCTCATTTTTCCCTTTTTGATAAGATTTTTGTTGTGTACCATGATAAATTTGGACATGTGTTTAGAATAATTGCATAAGTTTACTGAATTGTTTGCTGTCTAGAGGAGTGGGGTGTGGAGAAGGCTAGGATAAAAAATTGGAATACAAGGTTTTGAGACAGTGAACACTGAAAACTATCTTTTTAATTTTGAAAATAAAAAGCTATTAATAAAAATTTTAGTAAAGAAGAAAGTTTTCAAACGCCTCAAAATATTTGAAGCACTTTTGTGGTACCAAAGAATTGATACCCATCAATAATTTGGCACCACAATAGACACCCAGTAATTGGGAAATGGTTTAACAAATTTTAATACTTGAATTCTATAGATCATTATTGTGCTTTAAGAAATAAGGTAGAGGGCAGGTAGGCCTGGTCATAAGAGGGCGCGCCTGGGCCGGCCCTCCTCCTCTTCCTCCTCCTTCCTCCTCGGGCTCCCCATCTCTGCTCGCCTTCTAGCTGTCTCTGCCACCGGCCCCGGGACGCCCGCCAAACTCCTTTTGCCATGGAGGATTATCACAAGCCCGACCAACAGAAACTGCAGGCTCTGAAGGACGCGGCCAACCGGCTGCGCATCCACTCCATCCAAGCCACCACCGCCGCCGGCTCCGGTTACCGTGTCTATTGCCTGCTGGGCGATGGGGAGCTGTCCGAAGGCTCCGTATGGGAGGCCATGGCCTTTGCGGGATTCTACAAGTTGGACAACCTAGTGGCCATTCTGGACATTAACCGGCTGGGCCAGAGCGACCCTGCCCCACTGCAGCACCAAGTGGATATGTACCAGAAGCGATGTGAAGCCTTCGGGTGGAACGCAATCGTGGTGGATGGCCACAGTGTGGAAGAACTCTGCAAGGCCTTCGACCAGGGCAAGCACAAGCCACTGGCTGTCATTGCCAAGACGTATAAGGGCAGAGGAATCTCAGGTGTGGAAGATAAGGAATTATGGCATGGGAAGCCTCTTCCTAAAACCATGGCGGAACAGGCCATTGAGGAAATAAACGGCCAAATCCAAAGCAAGAAGATTCTCGCCACCCTCCCCAAAGAGGATGCCCCCGCAGTTAA
>JAJPUD010034715.1:0-10692 GCA_023553655.1 Myrmecobius fasciatus | reverse complement strand
ATTGCTCTAATTTCCTCTTCATTGGTGGAAAGTTCTCCCTTTTCATTTTTGAGACTAACAATTTGATTTTCCTCTTTCCTTTTTCTAATTAAATTAACTAGAGGTTTATCTATTTTGTTGGTTTTTTCATAAAACCAACTTTTAGTTTTATTTATTAATTCAATAGGTTTTTTATTTTCAATTTTATTAATTTCCCCTTTTATTTTTAGAATTTCAAATTAGGTATTTTTTATTTGTTTTTCTTTTTAGTTGCAAGCCCAATCATTGATCTTCTCTTTCTCTATTTTATGCAAGTAAATATCTAGAGATATAAAGTTTTCCCTTATTATCATTTTGGCTGCATCCAACAAATTTTGGTATGTTGTTTATTTTTATCATTCTCTTGGATGAAATTATTGATTGTGTCTATGATTTGCTGTTTCACCCATTCCTTTTTTTACAATGAGATTATTTAGTTTCCAATTACTTTTTGGTCTATTTTCCCCTGGTCTTTTATTGAATGTAAATTTTATTGCATTATTATCTGAAAAAAAATGCATTTACTATTTCTGCCTTTCTGCATTTCATATATAGTCAATTTTTATATAGGTTCCATGAACTGCTGAGAAGAAAGTGTACTCCTTTCTGTCTCCGTTCAATTTTCTTCAAAGATATATCATACATAAGTTTTCTAATATTCCATTTACTTCCCTAAGTTCTTTCTTACTCATTTTGTAGTTTGATTTATCTGGTTCTGAGAGAGCCAAGTTCAGATCCCTTACTATTATAATTTTGCTATTTATTTCATCTTTCAGCTCTCTTAACTTCTTTAGGTATTTAGATTCTCTATCACTTGGGACATATATGTTTAATATTGATATTTCTTCATTATCTATGGTATCCCTTAGCCAGATATAGTTTCCTTCCTAATCTCTTTCAATTAGATCTACCTCTGCTTTTTGTTACTTCACTGAAGCATAATAGATTCTGCTCAAATCTTTTACCTTTACTCTGTATGTATCACTCTACTTTAAATGTGTTTCTTGTAAAGAACATATTGTAGAGTTCTGGCTTTTAATCCAGTCTGCTATCCACTTCGGCTTTATGGGAGAATTGACTCCATTCATATTTACAGTTAAAACAACGAATTCTGTATTTCCCGCCATCTTATTTACCCCAAATTATGATTTAAGATTTTCTTTCTCCCTTTCTCTCCTCCTCAGTATTTTGCTTATGAGCTCCACTTGCCTCAAGGAGCTTTCCTCCTTGATAGCCACTCCCCTTTCTTATATCTTCCCCCTACTATTTCTTTGGCTTTTCCTGAGGCAATTGTGGTTAAGTGACTTGCCCAGGGTCACACAGCTAGGAAGTGTTATGTGTCTGAGGCCAGATTTGAACTCAGCTTCTCTTGACTTCAGGGCTGGTGATCTATTCACTGCATCACCTAGCTGTTTCACCCTACTATTTCTCTTTTCTCTTCTATTAGACTCCATCTTTCCTTTAACTTTTCCTTTGCAACTTCCCTATAAGCTGAAATGTTTCTCTTGAAATCAAATATGTCTAAAATTCTCTCTTTGAGCCAAATCTGATGAGAGTAAGATTCATACAATGTTCATCCCCCGCCCTTCTTTCCCTCAATTATTATAGGTTTTCTTTGCTTATTCATGAGGTATATTTTCCCTCACTTTACCTCTACCTTCCCTTTTTTTCCAGTACAATCCCCTTTCCACCTCTAGTTTCTTTTTATATTATAAGAGTAAAATCAAATTATACATGCAGTCTCTATGTATATCCACAACAGATACAGTTCTCAAAAGTTCTTTTCTATTTTACCTTTTTTATGTTTCTCTTGAATCCATATTTGGAGGTCAATTTTTTTGTTAAGCTCTGGTCTTTTCATCAGAAATAAATTAAATTCACTTGCTCCATTGAATGTCCATCTACTTCTCTGAAAGAAAATACTCATTTTATCAAGGTAGTTTATTTTTGGCTGCATTCCAAGTTCCTTTGCCTTTTGGAATATCAGATTCCAGGACCTTTTAATCCTTTAAAGTGGAAGCTGCTAGGTCCTGGGTAATCCTTATGGTATCTCCTCAGTATCTGAATTGTTTTTTCTGGCTGCTTGTAATATTTTTCCTTAGACTGATAGTTTTGAAATTTATCCATAGTTTTTTTTGTTTTCATTTTGGGGTTTCTTTCAGGCAGTATTCAGTGAATTCTTTCACTGGCTATTTTACATTCTGATTCTATGGCGTCTGGACAGTTCTCTTTGAAGATTTCCTGAAAAATAGTGTCTAGGCTTTTTTTTTAAATTATTATTATGGTTTCCAGGAAGCCCAATAAACCTTAGATTGTCTATCCTAGATCTATTTGGAAAACATAAAGGAACAGGGCAGTTTTCCTTAATGATCTCTTGTAGAATGCTTTCCAGGCTGTTTTTTGGTGGTGGCCTTGAGGTAGGCCAATAATTTTTCATTTGTGTTTTCTGGATCTGTTTTTCATGTTGATTGTTTTTTCAATGAGGTATTTCATATTTTCTTCAATTTTCTCATTCTTTTTCATTTATTTTAATGATTCTCACTGTCTTAGACATTAGTTTTCATTTGCTGTGTTTCAGTTTATAATGTGTGATTTTCTTTGGTTAGCTTCTTAAATTTATTTTTCCATTTGGTTCATTTTACTTTTTAAGTAGTCATTTTCTTCAGACAATTTTTTTCTTTCCTTTTTTATAAGCTGTTGACTCTCTCATACATACCTCTCATTTCCTTTCTCATTTTTCCTCTACAACTCTTTGTCTTTTAAAGTCTTTTTTTTTTTTTTTTGCTGAGGCAATTGGGGTTAAGTAGCTTGCCCAAAGTCACGCAGCTAGGAAATATTAAATGTCTAAGATCAGATTTGAACTCAGATCCTCCTGACTTCAGGACTGATGCTCTAACCATTTTTCCACCTAGCTGCCCTCCTTTTAAAGTCCTTTGTGAGCAAAGAAATCACTTTGTACTTGAGACCAATTCATATCATATCATAATTGATATCATTCTTTGATATTTCTTCTGTGGACATTTTGTCTTTATCTGAGTTCGTGTTTTGGTCTTCTCTGTCACCATAGTAAACTACTATGGTGACAGTTCTTTTCAGTTTCTTGCTCATTTTCTTTCATTTTCTTTTAGTATTTCCTCTTTTTTTTTTTTTTTTTTTTTTTTTTACTTTTATGGTCGAGCTCTGCTCCTCTGGTAAAATAGGCACTGTCCCTAGCTTCCCGTGCAGTGGCTTTGAGCACAGAGATGATTTGTGTTTGTAGAGGGTAAGCTTGACTGCTCTTTTCAGGAAACAGCCTAATTTCCCAGACTTTGCCTTCTGAAGCTTCCCCACTTATTTGCTGTCCTCTACTGAGACAGGACTAAGAGTTTTAGTTGCTGCTTTACTATGATTAATACCCTCTCACTGGCTTTCTCAGAGTCTGACTGAGCTGGGTTGAACACCCTTTTTATCACAGTGCAACAGACCTTTCTTGAAGTTTTTTTCTCATGTATATTAAGCTGAGGAGTGGTTTAATTTCTTCAGACTCTGTCTTGGTTTCATGTGATTTTCAAAGAATACTGGGCAAATTCAAGCAGTCTCTTGGCTTTACTATTCCATTTTGGCTTTACCTCTGGAAGTAGGAAGTAGATCCTTTATCTAAATTGCCCAAGCGTGAAAGTGATTTGAAAATAAATGACTGGATCAAATTCATGTCCCCTAGTCCTCATTAGAATTGGTGTAGCTCTCATTATAATATGTTGTTATTTATTAAACAATTAGAATAGATTGCTTCCCACAGGAGTACACACTCTTCTATATAAGCATTGAGTAGGTTCCATGATGGGTCTTTGGCATTTGAAAGTGTCATGGGATCCTTTTTTATTAAATTTATTAATTTATTAATATTTTATTAAATTAAATATATTCTAGCAAAATTATTAAAATGACTATCCCAAAATTTGAACTTATGCCTCACAGCCTAATATTTAGAGCTATTTTTGGTTATTCTAATTGCTCTCTCACAAGTACGAATTGCATCTTTAACTTCATAGATGTCATTTTCCTTGCCATAAAAGTCTCTGGTAATTCATACTTCAATCTCTTTCCAAAGCTGGCTCAACAATAATAACCTCTACTTCATACACACAGTAGAACTGTTGTAGGGAGTTCCTGGTGAGGTATATCTCCTTCCAATGTACATCAAGGCTTGTTCAACCCCTAATCTTTATAAGGAAATTACATGGAACACCAAGAATTCCATCTTCAACTGGATGCTTCTCTCTGTCTCCTTTCAGCACAAATGACTTCACTCTAAGTTCAATTTAAAAACCTCTGAATGTATCTTTGTGCCACATTCAATTAGTCTTTAACCTCTCCAAAGCTGTCCAGAATTTCTAATGTTTGTAGTTCTACATTTATTTCTTAAAGGAAGGATTTGTTTCTCAGAATTTTACGTTTCTCACTTAGAGAAAAGTAAGTCTTGAAATTGTTTGCTATAGAATACCTATGAGCATATTTACATTTATACATATTGGTGTTGATAAGCAAGGTCTTGCTAAAATGTTAGTGCTTTGAGAAATTATTCCTCCCCCTAGGAATCTATTTTAGTATTTAAAATGTAAAAATCCCCAGGCTAGGCATGGGAAATGGGGAAAAAACATCTTTTTAGCCTTCACCTCCTCACTTGACAGAGCTGTGGTCATTTTTGGGGGAGGTGGCATTTGCCTAATTATCAGAATGTGGTTTTTAAATGTTAGTTACCATTTACTTTTGGTAAACTTTAAAACCAGTTAAAATTTCACACTTTTTCCCCATTGACTTCATAGATATGATATCATTATAACTAGAATCATAAGTGAGACTCTCAGTACCCCCAATTTAAGCTAATATATTAATAAATCATTTATCTGTTTATTATTATAATATAAGATATGCAATATATTATATCATATATAATATGTAATATTATATATTATAATGTATAATATATTATATCATATGTAATATGTAATATTATATACTATAATGTATAATATATTATATTAGATACATTATACATAATATATGATGTATTGATATAATATAATATAGAAATAAAATATATTATATTATTATATTTATTATTACTCAATAAATTAATTAATGAATGAGGAAATTTTCTAGCTTCCATATTCTTGAAACAATTTCTACACTTTAAGTTCTCAAAGGATAAACATGGTGGGAGAGAAAGTAGATATCTTCTTCCTTCCCTATCCTGGAACTCCTAAGAATATGGAAGTTATTTAATGCAAATCTGAGGTGGAAATTTTACTTATGCAAAAAGAAAAATTGGAAAATAATCTTAGTTTGTACAGTTTGCGAAATTACTTTGACACCACTCCAGTTTGGCTTCAGATTTTTATCTATAACCTACTATAAAGAATATCCAATAATAAATCTACTTTAGATATCTAAGTATTATGTGTGGGATTTCCAGATATATGATGTCTAGTAACATCTTTTTTTTACTGACTTTATCATATGCCTGGAATCATTCCTCTTTACTTATGCCCCATAAAATGCCTGATTTTCTTAAAGATAAATCTAAAGTGCCCTTTTATGTGAAGCCTTTACCTCATTTCCCCTTACCTCACCTAATGACCTTTTATTTATGTTACATCTATCTATCTATCTATCTATTTATCTACCTATATGTCTGTTTGTCTGTCTGTCTATCTATCAGCTATTTATATCTCTCATCTATCTACACTTCTTTGTATGAACGTTGTTTTAACATTAAAATCTAAAAACTTTGAGAGCAAGGACAGGACTGACGGTTACTCTTTTGGCAAGATATTTGATAACAAAGAAGGAATTAAAATGAATGGTAAAATCTCATAAATATCCTCAATTTTAAACTTTTTAAAATTGAAGAGATCTCATATTAACTGCTACAGTGAGAGGTTCCAATTTAATTGTATATATACAATTATATATATACAAAAGATCTACCAAGATATCATCTGCTTGGTAGACCTTTGAGGAAAGAGACTTTTAAATTTAACTTTAGTGTTTCTTTGTTTTGTATCTTGTCATTGCTTTGTATCTTTAGCATTTATCACTGTCTGGCATATAAGTGCTTAATAGATTGTAATTGTTTAATTTGTCATCTAAATGTATAAAACCATTGAATGTCAGAAGTAGAAATAGATCTCAGGACATTCCAATTTTGTTGGAATTTTGTTGTGCCAGTAATAAGTGTAAAAGTATCTTGGAACTGGATGGGATCTAACCCACCTACCTATGTCATGAAATAATTCTTTCCTATGGAAAGTTTTCTAGATGCTTATCCTGAAAGCCCATCCCAAAGGTTTGGGTCAGAAAAATTACTGTTCATATGGAGAATGCGTCTTTCCTCTTCTACATTTGTTCTTCTTGATGAACAGAGATTCCCCAAACCCATTTAAGCTGTGTGTTTCCTCAGATGCTTTAAATGATATTAGTTACCAAGTTTAGTAATTCTGGTGAGATGAAAGAAAAACATGTCTTACAAGATGCTCTACTTTTGTGTTCTGTTGTCTATTAGACTTATTACTTGACAATATTGGACCAAAGGACCTTTGGGCTTTGCCATTTGCCCTTGTGTTACATTTATAGTACTCTGAGACATTTGTATCACATCAGAAGTTTAAGTTTCTTTGGTATCTTCTCTCCTCCAATTAGAGTATAAGTTTCTTGAAAGTAGGGATTATTTAGTGTACTTTATTCGTATGGCCAGCACATAGCACAATGTCTGGCACATAGTAAACATTTAATAAATACTTTTAAATCAATTCATTAAGTTTGCTACACCATTATAATGCCGAAGCTAAACCATTTTTACATCCTTTTTTCCCCTCTTTTGGATCTGTGAATTCTCCCATGATATTTTGGGATTTACTGGCTAGATTTCTTTCTTAAGGAACATGATTTAAACCACTCTGATTTTCATTGATTGATCACCAATAGTTCTCAGGCCGAGCCCCAGTTGGTCATTGTTTGGGTCCTGATTGATTCAGGTTGAATGTAAATAGCAATTATTTCTACTTTTGTCAAAAACCCTGAGGGGTCTTAATTCTTTCATATTTATTTATTTATATAAATTTCTTTTGACTAGGTGAAAGAGGAGATTCTTTGTCTCAACTGCTATCTAACATTAATCAGTGAATGGATGTGGCTGCATGAATGGATGTGGCTGCAGTCAAACTGAGACCTATTGAAGACCTTAGTTGAAAAGGTCTCCTATTGCATCCAAGGCCATCTCCAATTATCCTGATCTACATCTAGTCATTGGACCCAGATGGCTCTGAAGGGGAAAGTGTGACTGGGGAACTTGCACAGCCCTCCCTCACTTAATTTCACTTGAATGTCTTGGCATCACTTCCCTGATGTCATGTTCTTCGAGAACAAAAGATAAACAACAACAACTATATAAACTATAGATACACACACACACATACACATATATGTACATATTCACATACACTAAGGATACTTAAATATGTATATATATTA
Source organism: Myrmecobius fasciatus (assembly GCA_023553655.1). Taxonomy (NCBI): domain Eukaryota; kingdom Metazoa; phylum Chordata; class Mammalia; order Dasyuromorphia; family Myrmecobiidae; genus Myrmecobius; species Myrmecobius fasciatus. The sequence continues at coordinate 3,162 of JAJPUD010034715.1, read as the reverse complement.
AAGATTATTATATTTAAATTTAAATTATAGTTCTCTCCAATATAAAATACACACACATATTTCACTATAAACAATTTTATCTCTTACTTTATGGCAATAATATTAGCAATAATTAGTGAGAGCATTCTACACATGTATGGTCCCAACAGTTAGTTTTAAAGATACAATTGAATTAACTTAGGGATGAATTTGCTAATTCATACAGTAGCTCTGAGACATCTTTGGGGTGTTATATTTTGAGTACTGAATTTGGAGTCAAATCACTATCCCTTAAACTTTCTTTGTTCTATATAAAATAATTGTATAAAATTAAAATAATTTTAAGTCCCTTCTAACTTTAAATATATGATCCCGAGTTACTAGTATTTGTGAGTGAATTATTTAAAATGAATATTTTCTCATGTTTGAAGATTTAAAAGCTAAATTTATAATTTGAAGCCCTAAATATATACACATAAAAATGACAACAGCAACAATATCTAACCTTAAAATAGACTACATATATAAAAAGTCCTCCTAGACTTTAAAACATTTATAATTTTTCTTGTTCTCATTATTTATCTGTTAGGACAACTTCATGAAACTTTATATCAAAGCCAAGTTATATCTCCCTGAAATTTGTGGGTATTTTAAGCATTATCAATATTATCTTCAGACAAGTAAAAAATTAAAATATGTGCTGGTAGAATATCCTGATTCAGAGGAAGCACCTCATGATGTCTTAGGATAAGTGGTATGACAAAATGCCTCAGGCAGTAAATTAAGATCTCTAATAACAGGTCTCAGCCGACTCGATAACCTTCTCACAAAGTATATGATTGGAGAGGCTGTCAGCTACTATTAAGAAAAATACTTTTATGCAAACGTATTTGTTACATGAGAGATTTTCTGCATGTGCACTGAGAATAAGGTGGGATAGAAGGGATGCTATGATATAATCCTTCTCTTTTAATTCATTAGGAGTCAATCTGAGTGATTTGTTCTTTTTGAATTATCACCCTTATACAGTGCAATAATTTCTAGTATGTGGTTTACCACAGGAATTTTGTATCAATAACAGAACATTCTGAGGTGGCCTGTTACATCTTTGCCTCTTTGCTGATACTAACTTCATAAAAGAAAATGCATGGCTTTTCCCTGGAAATGAAGTTTGCAACTCTCTTCACTTTTGAAAATATATTATTGTTATTATTTATTAAAAAGTTATCTGGTATACCTAAAGGTTGAATGCCTTTCTTAGAATCACAGACTATTGGGGGGCGGAGCCAAGATGGCAGAGTGAAAAGGTGACTCTCTGCTTCCTCCTCCAATCTTCTCTCAAATCAACAATAAAATAAGCCTCTGAACTGATCTTCAAGTCAATGAACTCAGAAATATTTGGACACTGCTTGCTGATATCTCTGAAACATCACATCAGATTTGTCTAACTTGGACACAGGGATAAACAGAGGACTCCAGTGTCAGAGGACTCTGTTGTAGGCCCGAAGTGAGGGTGGGACTCAGCTCAGCTCGTCCTGGCAGATTACAGCCAAGAATGACCTATCCAGCTAGAATGAGCATTATCCTCCAGGGAAGAAGATGGTCATTCAATGATATAGGTGAATTTCACCTATTTCTAATGAAAAGACCAGATCTGAACAAAAAATTCGATATCCAAACACAAAATTCAAGAGATGCATAAAAAGGTAAAAAAGGAAAGGACTCTTGAGAACTTTATTTTTACTAGGGGGATACTTGAAGTTTGGGGTGATAATTAACTAGATATTACTTTGATAATATGAAAAAGAGAACTAGAGGGGAAAAGGTTGTCATACTGGGGAAAAGAGGGGAAAAGTGGTAAAATAAGATCTAAAAAAAAGGACGTAAAAAACAAGGTAAAATCTCTTGAAGAGGAAAAGAAAATTATAATTGAGAGAAAGGGGAGGGAGATGAGCACTGTGTAAATCTTACTCTCATTAGGTTGGGCTCTAAAAATTGTATATCAGACACTTGATTTCACATAGAAACTTGTCTGTTGCTAGAGGGAAGTGGGAGGGAAAGGAGGAAAAGTAAGGGATAAATTAATAGAAGGGAAAATAGAAGAATCAGGGGAAAGGATTAAAAACAGGGCGAGCTGACCTAAAGGGTGGAGTATTGCTTGGAGGAGGGGGTCATCAAAAGCAAAGTACTGAGGAGGGGGGAAGGGAGAAAGGGGAAAAGAAAGGGGAAAACATAACTTGGGTAAATAAGATGGCAGAAAATAAAGAATTAGTTATTCTAACTGTGAATGTGAATGGGATGAACTCTCCCATAAAGCGGAAGTGGATATCATACTGGATTAAAAACCAGAATCCCACAATATGCTGTCTACAAGAAACATATTTAAAACATAGTGACACATATAGGATGAAGGTAAAAGGCTGGAGGAGAAAATATTATGCTAAAGGGTGAACAAAAAAAAAGCAGGGGTAGCAATCCTTATCTCAGATCAAGTAAAAGCCAAGATAAATCTAATCAAAAGAGATAATGAAGGAAACTATATTTTATTAAAAGGTACCATATATAATGTAGCAATATCTATACTAAATATATACGCACCAAGTGCAATAGCATCCAAATTCTTGGGGAGAAATTAAGAGAGATGCAAGAAGAAATAGACAGCCAAACGATACTAGTGGGGGATCTCAACCTTGCTCTCTCAAAATTTAAAAAAAACAAAGCACAAAATAAACAAGAAAGAAACTAGGGAGATAAACCAATTGTTAGAAAAGTTAGGTATGATAGATCTATGGAGAAAGTTGAATGGAGACAGTAGGGAGGTTGCTTTCTGCTCAGCATTCCATGGAACCTATACAAAAATTGCCATGTGTTAGGGCATAAAAACCTCAAAAACAAATGCAGAAAGGCAGAAATAGTAAATGAATCCTTTTCAGATCATAATGCAATAAAAATCACATGCAATATGAGGCCAGGAGAAAATAAACCAAAAGTTAATTGGAAATTAAATAATCTAATCCTGAAGAATGAATGGGTGAAAGAGCAAATCATAGACACAATCAATAATTTCATTCAGGAGAATGACAAGAAGGAGACAACATACCAAAATTTGTGGGATACGGCCAAAGTGGTTATAAGTGGCAATTTTATATCTCTAGATGCTTACTTGCATTAAATAGAGAAAGA
>JAJPUD010034714.1:0-10693 GCA_023553655.1 Myrmecobius fasciatus | reverse complement strand
ACTACCAATTTTTGTTTTCCCTTCAGACTTCCCAGGGATGTTCTTACATGGAAAGTGGGACATGATTTCGCCGTGGGGGCTGCCTCCATGAAGAAGGTAAATATAAAATTGAATGGGATGGCAGAAGTTTGTTCAACAGCTAGTGTTCATTTGCACTGAGTCCCTTGAGATTTACCTTGGGCTTCTTTTTTGTTATTAAAGCTTTTTATTTGTATAACATATGTATGGGTAGTTCCTCAACAATGATCTATACAAAGCTTTCCATTACATATTTTACCCCCAGTCCCCTCCCCTCTCCTAGATGGCAAGAAGTCCACTACATGTTAATAATGTTGAAATGCTTGAGAAGTTATGCAAGAAACATCCTATCTACAAAAAAAAAAAAAGAATCAGAGAAAGGCAACACAATGCAAGCAAATGTCAATAGAGATCATGAAAATGTTACGTTGTGGAACATATTTCATTTCCCTCTCTCTGGGTGTATATGGTTTTCTTCAGCGAACAATTGGAACTGGTTTGAGACAATTCTTTGTTGCAGAGAGCCATGTCCATCAGAATTAATCATCATGTAATACTGTTGTTGCTGTGTATGATGATCTCCTGGTTCTGCTCATTTCACTCAGCATCAGTTCATGCAAGTCCCTCCAGGCCTCTCTGAAATCGTCCTGCTGGTCGTTTCTTACAGAGCAATAATATTCCATAATATTCATATGCCATAATTTATTCAGCCACTCTCCAATTGATGGGCAATCCATTCAGGTTCCAGTTTCTAGCCACTACAAAAAGGGCTGCCACAAACATTCTTGCACAGGTGGGTCCCTTTCCCTCCTCTAAGATCTCTTTGGGATATAGGCCCAGTAGAAACACTGCTGGGTCAAAGGGAACGCACACTTTGACAACTTTTTGAGCATAGCTCAAAATTGCTCTCCAGAATGGTTGGATCCGTTCACAGTTCCACCAACAATATATTAGTGTCCCAGTTTTCCCACATCCCCTCCAAAATTCATCGTTATCTTTTCCTGTCAAGTTAGCCAATCTGACAGAGGTGTAGTGGTACCTCAGAGTTGTCTTAATTTGCATTTCTCTGATCAATAGTGATTTGGAGCAACTTTTCATATGACTACAGATGGTTTTGATTTCATCATCTGAAAATTGTCTGTTCATATCCCTTGACCACTTATCTATTGAAGAGTGGCTTGAATTATTATATATATGAGACAATTCTCTATATATTTTAGAAATGAGGCCTTTATCAGAACCATTAAATTTAAAGATGATTTCCCAGTTTGATGCTTCCCTCCTAATCTTCTCTGCATTTGTTTTATTTGTACAGAAACTTTTTAACTTAATATAATCAAAATTATCCATCCGGTGTTCAATTAGGAGTTCCAGGACTTCTTTGGACATAAATTTATTCCATCTCCATAGGTCTGAGAGAAAAACTATATTACGTTCCTCTAACTTGCTTACAAAGTCCCTCTATATCTAGATCATCAACCCATTTAAATCTTATCTTGGTATGTGGTGTTAGGTATGGGTCAAGCCCTAATTTCTTCCACACTAGTTTCCAATTTTCCCAGCAGTTTTTGCCGAATAGTGAGTATTTATCCCCAAAGCTGGGGTCTTTGGGTTTATCGAATACTAGATTGTTAAGGTTATTGCCTAGATAATCCTGATATCCTATCCTGTGCCACTGATCGACTGCTCTATTTCTTAGCCAGTACCAAACGGTTTTGATGACCGCTGCTTTATAATATAGTTTTAGATCTGGTACAGCAAGGCCACCTCCATCTGCTTTTTTTTCTTTAATCCCCTTGAAATCCCTGAGCTTTTGTTCTTCCAAATGAACTTTGCTACTATTTTTTCTAGATCTGTAAAATAATTTCTTGGGAGTTTGATTGGTGTGGCACTAAATAAGTAGATTAATTTGGGTAGTATTGTCATATTTATTATGTTCGCTCTGCCTACCCATGAGCACTTAATATTTTTCCAATTGGTTAGGTCTGATTTCATTTGTGTGGAAAGTGTTTTGTAATTTAGTTCGTACAGTTTCTGACTTATCCTTGGCAGATAGATTCCCAAATATTTTATCCTATCATCTGCTATTTGGAATGGAATTGCTTTTTGTATCTCTTGCTGCTGAACTTTGTTGGTAATATATAAAAATGCTGATGATTTATGTGGATTAATTTTGAATCCTGCCACTTTGCTGAAGTTGTGAATTGTTTCTAGTAGTTTTTTAGATGAGTCTCTAGGGTTCTCTAAGTATACCATCATGTCATCTGCAAAGAGTGATAATTTGGTTTCTTCATTACCTACTCTGATTCCTTTTATGTATTTTTCTTCTCTTATTGCTAAAGCTAACATTTCTAATACAATATTAAATAGTAATGGTGACAGTGGGCAGCCTTGTTTCACTCCTGATCTCATTGGGAATGGTTTTAGTTTGTCTCCATTACATATGATGCTTGCTGATGGTTTGAAATAGATGCTACTGATCATTTTAAGGAAAAGCCCATTTATTCCTATACTCTCTAGTGTTTTTAATAGGAAAGGGTGTTGGATTTTATCAAATGCTTTTTCTGCATCTATTGAGATAATCATATGGTTTTTGTTAATTTGGTTATTAATATAATTAATTATGCTGATAGTTTTCCTAATATTGAACCAGCCCTGCATCCCTGGTATAAATCCTACTTGGTCATAGTGTACTATCCTGGGGATGACTTTCTGTAATCTCATTTCTAATATCTTATTTAAAATTTTTGCATCAATATTCATTAGGAAAATTGGTCTATAATTTTCTTTCTCTGTTTTCACCCTATCTGGTTTAACTATCAGTACCATATCGGTCTCGTAGAAGGATTCTGGCAGTATACCTTCGGTCCCTATTTTCTCAAATTGTTTGTGTAGTATTGGAATTAATTGTTCTTTGAATGTTTGGTAGAATTCACATGTAAATCCATCTGGCCCTGGAGATTTTTTCTTAGGGAGTTGGTTAATAGCTTGTTCTATTCCTTTTTCTGATATGGGGCTATTTAAATAATTTATATCCTCTTCTGTTAACTTGGGGAATCTATATTTTTGTAGATATCCCTCCATTTCATTTAGATTATCAAACTTACTGGCATAAAGTTGGGCAAAGTATCTCCTAATTATTGCTCTAATTTCCTCTTCATTGGAGGAAAGTTCTCCCTTATCATTCTTGAGACTAACAATTTGATTTTCCTCTTTCCTTTTTCTTATCAAATTAACTAAAGGGTTATCTATTTTTTTAGTTTTTTCATAGAACCAACTCTTACTTTTATTTATTAATTCAATAGTTTTCTATTTCTCCTTTTACTTTTAGAATTTCCAATTTGGTATTTAATTGAGGGTTTTTAATATGCTCTTTTTCCAACCTTTTAAATTGTAAGCCCAATTCGTTGATCTTTCCTTTCTCTATTTTATGCAAGTAAGCATCTAGAGATATAAAATTGCCCCTTATAACTGCTTTGGCCGTATCCCACAATTTTTGGTATGTTGTCTCCTTATTGTAATTCTCCTGGATGAAATTATTGATTGATTGCTCTTTCACCCATTCATTCTTCAGGAGTAGATTATTTAATTTCCAATTAACTTTTGGTTTATTTTCTCCTGGCCTTATATTGCATGTGATTTTTATTGCATCATAATCTGAAAAGGATGCATTTACTATTTCTGCCTTTCTGCATTTGATTTTGAGGTTTTTATGCCGTAACACATGGTCAATTTTTGTATAGGTTCCATGGACTGCTGGGAAAAAAGTAAACTCCCTCCTGTCTCCATTCAAGGTTCTCCATAGATGTATTATACCTAACTTTCCTAACAATTGGTTTATCTCCATAGTTTCTTTCTTGTTTATTTTGTAGTTTGATTTATCTAATTCTGAGAGAGCAAGGTTGTGATCCCCCACTAGTATCGTTTGGCTGTCTATTTCTTCTTGCATCTCTCTTAATTTCTCCCCTAGGAATTTGTGTGCTATTTCACTTGGTGCATATATATTTAGTATAGATATTGCTACATTATCTATGGTACCCTTTAATAAAATATAGTTTCCTTCCTTATCTCTTTTGATTAGATCTATCTTGGCTTTTACTTGATCTGAGATAAGGATTGCTACCCCTGTTTTTTTTTGTTCACCTGAAGCATAATATTTTCTGCTCCAGTCATTTACCTTCATCCTATATGTGTCACTATGTTTTAGATGTGTTTCTTGTAGACAACATATTGTGGGATTCTGGTTTTTAATCCAGTCTGATACCCGCTTCCACCGTATGGGAGAGTTCATCCCATTCACATTCACAGTTAGAATAACTAATTCTTTATTTCCTGCCATCTTATTTACCCAAGTTATGTTTTCCCCTTTTCTTTCCCCTTTCTCCCTTCCCCCCTCCTCAGTACTTTGCTTTTGATGACCCCCTCCCCCAAACAATACTCCACCCTTTAGATCCCCTCCCCCTGTTTTTATTCCTTTCCCCTGATTCTTCTATTTTCCCTTCTATTAGTTTGTCCCTTACTTTTCTTCCTTTCCCTCCCACTTCCCTCTAGCAACAGACAAGTTTCTATGTGAAATCAAATGTCTGATATACACTTTTAGAGCCCAACCTGATGAGAGTAGGATTTACACAATGCTCATCTCCCTCCCCTCTTTCTCTCAATTATATTAGGTTTTCTTTGCCTCTTCAAGTGATTTTTCCTTGTTTTTACCTCCTTTTTTTTTAGATCTTATTTTACCACTTTTCCCCAGTATGAGTACCTTTTCCCCTCTAGTTCTCTTTTTCATATTATTAAAGTAATATCAACTTAATTATACCCCCAAACTTTAAGTATCCCCCTAGTAAAAATAAAGTTCTCAAGAGTCCTTTCCTTTTCACCTTTTTATGCATCTCTTCAGTTCTGTGTTTGGGTGTCGAATTTTTTGTTGAGATCCGGTCTTTTCATTAGAAATAGGTGAAATTCACCTATTTTGAATGACCATCTTCTTCCCTGGAGAATAATGCTCATTCTGGCTGGATAGGTTATTCTTGGTTGTAATCCAAGTTCCTTTGCCCTTTGGATTATCTGGTTCCAGGCCCTTTGATCCTTCAGGGTGGAGGCTGACAGATCCTGTGTGATTCTAATTATTGATCCTCGGTATTTGAATTGTTTCTTTCTAGCTGCTAGCAGAATCTGTTCATTGTGCTATAGTCCTGAAATTTAGCCACGATAATCACTGGGGTCTTAATTTTGGGGTCTCTTTCAGGAGGTGATCGGTGAATTCTTTCAATGGTGATTTTGCCCTTCGATTCTACAATCTCAGGGCAGTTTTCTTTCAGGATTTCCTGGAAGATAGTGTTTAGATTCTTTTTTTTTCATCATGGCTTTCAGGAAGTCCAATAATCCTTAGATTGTCTCTCCTAGATCTATTTTCCAAGTCAGTTGTTTTTCCTAGGAGATATTTCATATTTTCTTCTAATTTTTCATTTTTTTTGTTTTTGTTTGACTGATTCTTGAAGTCTCATTGAGTCATTCATGTGCATTTGTTCAATTCTTATTTTTAAAGTGTTGTTTTCTGCAGTTACCTTTTTAAGCTCCTTTTGTAACTGGCCAATTTGTTCATTGCACTCTTTTTCCACTTCACTAATTTTATTTTTCAATAAATTGGTGTCTTTTTCATATCTCTTTTGCAGGGCATCATACCTTCTTGCACTGATTTCACTTTATTTTTCCATTTATCCTCCAGTTCTCTTTTGAGGTTCTTTATGCAATCTTCCAGAAAAGCCTTTTGAAAAGGGGAACAGTGATGGTCCTTGCTGATTTTCTCTGGATTTTTGTCTAAAGGAACCTCTGGATCTGGGTTGATCATCTCTTCTTTTTCTTTATAAAAGCTGTCTATGGTGAGAGCTCTCTTTTGCTTCTTCATCATTTTTTTTAGACAGTGTGGATAGCTCTTTAAGGTAGGGAAAAAAAACGGCGGCTGCAAAAAGCTTTGCCCTGGGGTACTTTGGCGAGTCGACTTAAGGTGCTGGGCCGGTGGGGGCTAGGACTAAGTCCGAATTACTACTTAAACAAGGCAAGTCTGCCAAAACACCTGTCCCCAATCAGGGCAGAGTGTCCTGAATGCCTCAGATTAACTCCAGGTATTTGGAATTTGCAGTTTGGAGTTTGGAATTTCTGCCCGGGATGAGGTGAGCTGAGTCCCACCCTCACTTCCAGCCTATGCAGGAGTCGTCTATTAATCTCTCTGTCCGAGTCTGACTAACCTGATATGAAGTTATCCAGAGAGCAGTGTCCAAATATTTCTGAGTTCGTTGACTTGAAGATCAGTTCAGAGGCTTATTTTATGGTTGATTTGAGAGAAGATCGGAGGAGAGGCAGAAAGTCACCTTTTCACTCCGCCATCTTGGCTCCGCCCCACCTTAGGCTTCTTAGACTCCCACAAACAATCCTCCTCCTTTAATCAAGTGTTTCATTGTTCAGGAGGTACCAGTGGGGGAGAATAAAGAGGTCAGAATTTTCAGTTGGGCCCTCGGAGATGGAAATGCATAAACATGATCCCAGTAGTGTGAAATGCATTTTTTTTATAGGAAAATACCACAGAGATTCTGATCAATCTTGTTCCTATTCCAGCTGTCCTCCATACTGTCCCTGGAGCACATCCTACTCAAAAGGGAATTTCCATGTATTTCTTAGGTGCACACCCAACTTAAAATATTGAAGAGGTTTTTCAAAATATATTGGAGAAGCTGCATTTTCCTTCCAAACTTGTGTTGCTCTTGTTCCCAGAGCATGAGAAGATCATGATAAAGAAGAGCCATTCCTGTATGCATCTTTAGTCAGCATTTCTGTCCCCTCAAAATATTGTTGGAGCCCCATTGCTGCCATTCAAGCTGTGTTCCTGATACAACCATGGGCATTTTGAGTAGAGTGTGTAAAGCAACTAGTTAATGCCGATGAAATGATCTCATGCTACGGTCCTCTGAGGACTCCATGTGAAGGTAAGGAACCATGATCTGCTTGAAGCTTGTCACATGAGATCCTATTTCTGCATTTAAAATATTCCATGCCACCTTCACTTTCAGGAAACATGCAAAGCTATTGAATAGATCCACTGGTCACCTAATGTCATGAGAAGAATCCATTGGGAAGGCACAATATGTCCAACAGTGCCAAGGAGAGAGCCCCTCTCCCAGCAGTCGTGAATGTCAATGATTTTCTGGCCTTTTCCCTTTGGTATTTCTGTTTTCTCCCACTGGGCTGCAATCCAACAGCATTTTCAGGGTGCAATTCTCTTTTCCAGGTCAGTCATGAACCATTCATTGCAATGCAATTATCGTTTTTGGCCCTAAGCATTTGATTTAATTAGCTTGAGGCCATGTGTCACACAGGTGGATAGAAACCAATTGCCAGACCATGGCAATCGGGCACTGGCAGTCTTGAGCCTCTTCTCAGCTATGGTGAGTACTCAGGTTCTTCTTTTTCCTTTCCTGACCCATTGTCCAACATCCTGTTCAGATGAGCAGCTCAGCTTCCTTCTCAAAGCCACTCTCAAGCTTTTTTTTCCCCACATTTGTTGAAATATGATCAAACCTTTGCCTCTGCAAGTTTTGTCCGTATGGTACCAATATAAATGATGTCACTAGAGTCCATTTTGCTCTCTCCATGTAACAATACACCCCTGATCCATATGTGGTTTTGCTGGAAGGTTCTCCACTGGGCCTTTGGACCTGATTTCAGCAGGGACTGCCTCCTTGAAGAAGGTGAGGTTTAGAAGGGATGCTTTTTCTGAAAGTTGTTGAGCAGCTAGCTTTTGAGCTGGTTTCCATGATCATGATAAAATGGAACCAAAGCAGTACAGCAGAAATGATTGGTTCCTAGAAATTGTGCATAACAAGATCAAGAAGAGCCATTAATGCATGCATCCTTAGGCAGCATGGCTGCCCCCGACAGAATGGTCTTGCAGAACCATTTCTGCCAATAAAGGTGTCTTCCTTCCTTGGTACTGGGCATTTGAACACTACTCATGTCAATGAAATGATCTTATTCTATAACCACCTGAAGACTTCATGTGAAGGTGAGGAACCCACTTCTTGGAGCTCTTCCTCTGAGATCCTGTTTGTGCATCTAAAGTATATTTGGTAGAGCTTGTGAAGATCATGATAATGAGGAGCGATACGTGTTTTCATCTCTCATATGTCAACACAATGATCTTATGTTATGGCCATCGGGTGTCTTCATGTAAAGGTAAGCAACCAACGTCTGTTTGCAGCTCTTCCCTGAGATTCTGTTCTTACATCTAAAGTAATTTTGGTAGAACAAGTGAACATCATGAGAAACAAGAGCCATTCCTGTATGCATCTTTATTCAGCATGGCTGTCCACTTCAAATTTGGGTTTGAGGTCCATTGCTCTCATTCACTCTGTTTTCCTTTGCCATCCACAGGCACTTTGAGTAGAATGTGTACAACACCCCTCTTGTGTCAACGAAATGATCTTATTCTACAGCCATCCAGAGTCTTCATGTGAAAGTAAGCAACTAACATCTGCTTGCAGCTCTTCCCTGAGATTCTGTTTCTGCATCCTAAGTATTCCATGCTGTCTGAGTTATCTGAAATTTGGGCTCCGTCACCTTCGAGAACCTTCTAGATGGAAAGCAATACAACTGCTTCATTGATTGCCTCAATTCTGGAGGAGAATCCATTGGAAAGGTACAATATTTGCCCTACTGCCAACAAAAGAGTCCCTTTCCCAGCAGTTGTGAACGCTGATGATTATTTGGCGTTTTCCCTTTGGTGTTTCTGCTTTCTCCCAGTGGATTGCAATCCAACAGCATTTTCAAGGAGCAACATGCTATTGCAAGTCAGTCATTAGCCATTCATTCCAATGCAATTATCTTTTTCCTCATTAAACATTTTATTGCATGAAGTCTGTGTGTCATACTGGTGGATGAGGTCCAATTACCAGATGAGGGGAACCAGGCACTGGCAGTCTTTAGCTTCTCAGCTTTGGTGAGTTTTCAATTTTTTCGGTTTCCTTTCATGATCCATTGTCCAACATCCTGTTAAGATGTTCACCTCAGGATGCCCATCAATTGGAGAACAGCTGAATAAATTATGGTATATGAATGCTATGGAATACTATTGTTCTGTAAGAAACGACCAACAAGATAATTTCAGAGAGGCCTGGAGAGACTTGCATGAACTGATGATGAGCAACATCAGCAGAACCAGATTATTGTACACGGCAACAATAAGACTATATGATGATCAATTCTGAAGGACATGGTTCTCTTCAATAATGAGGTGTTTCAAACCAGTTCCAGTTGTTCAGTGATGAAGAAAGCCATATACACCCAGCGAAGAGTCCTGTGGGATCTGAGTCTGGACCACAACATAGCATTTTCACACTCTCTATTAATGTTTGCTTAATTTATGTTTTCCTTCTCAGGTTTTTTTCCTGTACAGCAAGATAATTGTATATATATATACACATATATACATATTTGATCTGTTAAATATTTTAACATAATTAACATGTATTACTTTTCCTGCCATCTAGGGGAGGGGGTAGGAGGGAAAAATTTGTTACAGAAAGGTTTGCAAGGGTCAATGTTGAAATATTACCTATGCATATGCTTTGCAAATAAAAAGCTTTATTAAAAAAAAAGATGTTCGCCTCAGCTTCCTTTTCAAAGGCATTGTCAAGCAATTTTTTCATTTTTTTTAAATCCAATGAGACGAATGTATCTACTTCTCAAATTTTGTCCCTGTTTTTCCAATATAAATTATGGCACAAGAGTCAATTTCGCTCTTTCCATGAAGCAATGCACCCCTGCTCCATGTATGGTTTTGATGGAAGGTTCTTCAGTGGGCAATTCGACCTGATGTCACCCGGGACTGCCTCCTTGATGAAGGTGAGGATTAGATAGGACGCTATTTCTGAATGTTGTTGAGGAGGTAGCATTAATCTGGCTTCCATGGTAATGACAAAATGGAATGAAGGCAGAACAGTAGAAATGATTGGTTCCTAGAGCTTGGGAAGAACAGGATGAAGAACAGCCATTCATGCACGAACTGCTAGTCAGCATGGCTGCCCCCCCATATAATGGGTTGAAGCACCATTTCTGCCATTCAGTGTATCTTCCTTCCTTGGCCACTTTATTATACAAATGAACTATTATTACATTTTTAATTGATTTTAATTATTCCATACTGGTTATCTCTGCTGGGTTTTAAAAGCTATTGGATGTGATTAAAAAATACGCTAAGGAAATAGGATAGATGATTTCCCTGTAACATAATTTTAAAATTCATCCCACTGGATTATTGTCATCTGACTAGTAATATGTTTCATGTTTTAAATACTTGACATCGAAGACACAAAATTTTCTCTTTTAAAAAAAATGCTGACAGGTCATAAACTTATGTTATGGAATGTGACAAATAGTTTTGAAAGCTGTTAATATTTAATGAGATATTTTTCTTTTACATTTGGAAAAGAATAACAATAATAGTAAATTACTTTGGGGAAAAAAAGCACAGTAGATCTTTGTGAAGTTCCTAAGAACCAGTCTTCTTAACAGTGTTGTAAAACTCTAGTGCTGCTGTTTAAGTAGCGAGGGTCTCTTCCCACTAGAAGAGGAATTTCATGAGTTAAATTTTAAATAACAACTTAATTTCATCTGAGAGCTTTTA
>JAJPUD010034713.1:0-10693 GCA_023553655.1 Myrmecobius fasciatus | reverse complement strand
AGGGTAGAGGGTTGGCTCAGTGGATAGAATCTAGCACTTAGAATCAAGAAGACCTGATTTCAAATCCTAACTCAGAAACTTAGTAGTTGTGTGACTCCAGGTAAGTCACTTATTTACCTGCCTCAGTATCCTCATCTATAAAATGTGGATAATGATAAGAATACCTGCCTTTGAGGATCAAATGTGATGACACTTGTAAGATATTTTACAAACCTCTAAGCAACATATAAATACTAGCTATTATTATCGTTGTATCCATCCCCATCAAAGTCTCCAAGGTTGTTAATCCAGATATGCAGCCAAAAATAGAGAAATTCTTCCAGTTGACACCTGTGCCTTTTCTTCCTCCTGCCAGGTCTTAGTAAGTGAATTCATCCTCCTGCTGAACCCTGAGTATGGTGTGTATTTGAGGTTTCCCCTGATATCAAATTGGTAGCAAGGCCACAACCCCAAATAAGGCTTTGAAGAGTTGTTCAAAAGTAGTATCCCTAAAAATTATTGAGGTGACCAAAGATCTTTTGTTTATGTGTGTTACACCTATCAATATTTACTATATTAAACATTAAAGCATAAAAATTTTAAAGATTTATTAATTCACTAAAATTATAATAAACCCATTAACAAATAACATTATAATTAAAACGTTGCTGAAAATGTGATGAAAATATATGGGGAAAAATCACAGAAAATTTTAAATGTTTTCAAAACAAAAAATCAGTGAGAAGAGTGGTATTTTTTGAACCTATTTTTGCAAATCTCTTTAATGTTTGCCTTAATAGAAGACAGCTGGATTCTCAAACCTGCTTCTGCATTCAATCTTCTGTGATATGTTGTTTTGGTTAAAGTGTATGGAGAAAATTCAGCTTCACAAAGATATGTAGTTAGAAAAGGGAGGATTACTTTAAAAGGCAAATGATTTCTTAGCATTATTATAAAATAGTTTTGCTCTCACAGTCATCCTGAAAAAGGTCACAGGGTCACACTTTGAGAATGGATATAGGTTAGAAAAACTCCAATGTCCCTTCTAAATATATCTATAAACTTCGGTGTCTATTTCTTGGCATCTGTAAAATGGGAACTAACTGCCTCAAAGGGATGATGTGAACAAAGTACTTGCCAAACTCCAAAGACTATGCAAATATGAGGTACTCAAGAAGAGGCTGAATGATCACTTGAAGATATTACAGGAGAATTCTTACTTTCATTGAACTAGATGGTCTCTGCAGGTTACTCTAAAATCAAGATTCTAAGATTCTATGATCCTTCAGATAAAGCCCTGGATTCTGGAGAACTTCTTGGAACATATTCTCTGATATCTAAAGGGTAAGTAGAAAGGGGTGACTCTGATGTCTAAAATTCACCAACTCTTTTGTTCTTACATATTAACTGAATCATCTGTGCTTAAGAGCTACCTAGTTCAACCCTCTCATTTTTGAAATGGGGAAACTGAGACCAAGATAAATTGTGACTTTTCAAGGATAATAGTGTAGGAAATGGAAGAGCTGGGACTTACAGAATCAGAAGCCCAGGGTGAGAATCTTAGCAGCCATTCAAAACCAAAAAGATTATTTTTGTGGGGGGGGGCAGCAATTGGTATTAAGTGAATTGCCCAGAGTCCCACAGCTAATAAGAGTTTGAGACAAGATTTGAACTCAGGTTATCATTGACTCCAAGGCCAGTACACTAACCACTGCACCACCTAGCTACCCCATAGAAAAGACTCTTGATCATGACATCCCTGGCAAGTGCTCTGCTTGCAGAACTGCAAAGAAGGAGACCCCCTCTCACCTTTCACAGCATCCTATTTTTCTCACCCTATTAAACAACTTCAGGGATAGATTCCGAAGGACTAAAGAAAAACAGTGGAGTTTATCAATGTGTTGAGCACTTAGAAGCACAGCTTTTTATGGGTTGCTATTAAGAGATTGTTCCAATATATCATATTCCTAATTTACATAAACAGGGATGTTGTTTTCAACATCAAACATCTTGCAGCATGTTTGGTGGTATCAAAGCCCTTTCACAAACACATCCTAATTTTATCTTCCCAACAGCTATGATAGGAGGTCAGAAGAGATTTTTCATCCCCATTTTACAGATAAGTAAGCTGAGGTCCAGAGGCAGAAGATGATGCATAATTATCTACCTTAATTTTACTTTGTATTTGTTTCATAACATATGCTGCTTTTCCCAATAGAGAACAGTTCCAGTCTTTGTCTTTGTATTTTCAGTGCCTGGCAAAAATAGGCACTTAATAAATGCTTGTTGATTGAGTTTTACATAAATATGAATATATATTTTGTTATATATACATGTTATCTCTTCAAAAGAATATATCAGTTGTGGGACCCTAGGGAAGCTATTTAATCTCTCTTAGCCTCAGTTTCCTCCTCTGTAAAATGAGGATTTGGGGCTTGATCAATCAATGAATTAACATTTATTAAGCTCCTCCTATGTGCTAAACTGGATGGTCTCTAAGGACATTTTTAGTATAAGCTCTCTGAGAATAACAATGCTTTTATCTGTAACTTTTTTATCTCCATTACCTGATGCTTAATAAATGTTTGTTGTACCTGAATTCAAATCAGACACTTAATGCTTAACTAGCAGTGTGACTCTGGGTAAGTCATAACTCTAATTGCCTCTAAAACAAAAATAAATGTTTATTGTTGTTAATTGTCCAAGTTCAGACTGTTAGGTGGTGGTAGAGTAGACTTAACAATATTACTTATTTCTATGACATTTTAATGTTGAAAAACTTTTTTTTCTTCACAATGAACCTATAATAAGTCAATCAACAAGCACTTATGAAGAACCTACTATGTTGCCAGATATGATGATCTGATAGTTCCTACCCTCATGGTTGTGGATCATAGTAAATGACATGCACATGTATAATTAGATGCACATTCTGTACAAGATAAATACAAAGTAATTTAGGGAGGAATGATCTTGCATCTGGGGCAGAAGGGCTGGGGATCCAGAAAAGCCTTGTGGAGGTTGGAGGCTAGTTGAGTTAGCTTTGAAGGAAATTAGGGATTCTAAGAGGAACAGATGAGAAAAGAGGACATTTAGACAGGGGTTACAGCCTACGGCAAAGACTTGGAGAGTGGAGATGGAGTGCTGCATGTAAGGATCAACGAGAAGGCAGGTTAGGGTAATAATAATACCGGCCAGTACTTTAAGGTTTAGAAAACACTTTTCATACGTTTAACTGTTTTAATCCTCACAACTCTGCCTAATAGATGCTATTTATTTTCCCCATTTTACAAAGGAGAAAACTAAGGGAGAAAGGGATTGAATGACTAACCCCGCATCAGAGAATTGGCTAAATATCTGAAACAGGATTTGAACTCAGGTCTTGAGCTCTATTGACTGAGCCACCACAGAAGTAGGCAAATGGGAGTAATGTAGAGTAGTGATATCAAACTCAGATATATAACATAGGACTACTAATCCATATATAAGGATCCCAGAGGCCACATATTGACTTAGTTTTAAACTGTAGTGTTATCTGTATTTTATTGTATTTTTATTTATTTTGTTACATGTTTCCCAGTTATATTTTAATGTGATTTGGGCAGTGTTGCTGCCATATTTGGCCAGGAGGGTGAGGGTGATTGACAGTGCTAGATTGTAGGAGAAGGCTGGTGAAGCTCCAGAGGCCAAACAGAGGAACCTATGCTTAATTCTAGAGGCAAAAAGGAGATAACATAAATATTATTACATTCATTTTCCCAAAGGAAGACACTGAGTAGGATCAGAGATGTTAGCTGACTGGCCTGCAGTAAGGAAGCAATAACCCAACAAGGGCATGGGGAAGCCAGGTTTCCTAACCCCTCAGTCCTTGTGCTCTGGACAATGTCCTGGAGAGAAGATCTGAGAGAGATGCTCTTGTCCAAAGGGCTTGCTCAAAGTCACAGAATAAATGTACAGCAGAGCCAGGATCCACACCCAGCACTCCTGATTTACTTATCTACCCTTTTCTGCCCTGGAAGTACCAAAGAATAGGCTGACCTGAGCCCAGCACTGGCCTGGACAGAGAGTGGACTGAGATCCTAGCTGACTCTGTGTGTGTGTGCTCCCCTATCCTGGAGGAGAAGACCAGGAAAGCCTTGGAAGTGCTTTAGGAAGTATGAGCTGCTATCATCATCATCATCAGTATTATTGAGGGCCTTGGGGCTTCTCTCGACCCCTATCCCCAGTGCCCAGTGCAGAAGAGGGGGAGTAGGAATGATTCTCTCAACATTCAATTTGGTGGGAGATGAACTAAGAAGAAGGAAAAAAACGATGGAATTGGTTTCCGGGGAAATGAGCGATGAATGATGGCAGGTGGATACTTGACTGACTGGTCTGATTGGTGTCCCTTTCTGCATCTTCTTCATTCTCCCAGCCCACTGGAGCAGCCGGCTGCTTCAAGGTTACTTAAGCGATAAATTATGTTATTTGGTTAACAGCCCAGCCAATCACCCTCACTGCTGACTTAGTGAGCCCCCACCTTTCTTACCTCCAAGCGGCTGTGCAGGCCCCTACGTTTCCCTTCTCTTGGTCTTATTACAGGAGGCCTGGGCCAATCAGGTCAAGGGCTGGTGGATGAGACCCAAAAGGCTGAGCCTCGATGTGATTGGGAGATGTTTGGCTAGGGAGTCAGAAGACCTCCTGTCTCCAATGCCCCACTCCTTTTGCAAGAGTGGGGCAAGTCATCGGTCTCAGTTTTCTCATCTGTAAAATGGAAAGGGGGAGATTGGGTTAAATAATCCAGGTCTTGATCAATTCTGACAGACAATGAGATGATTCAAACTTGTTCCAATTGTTCAGTGATGAAGAGAGCCAGAGGACTGTGGGAACTGAGTGTGGACCACAACATAACATTTTCACTCTTTCTGTTGTGCTTTGCTTGCATTTTGTTTTCTTTCTCAGGTTTTTTTCCCTTTCTACTTGATCTGATTTTTCTTGTGCAGCAAGATAACTGGATAAATATGCATACATATATTGGATTTAATATATTTAACATGTATTGGACTACCATCTAGGGGAGGGTGGGAGGGAAGGAGGGAAAAATTTGGAGCAGAAGGCTTTGCAAGGGTCAGTGTTGAAAAATTACCCATGCATGTTTTGTGAATAAAAAGCTTTAATAAAAATTTAAAAAAATTAATCTAGGTCTCAGTCCATTATCCTGTGAATCCTGGCAGGTCCAAAAATTAGCTGTGTGACTTAAACTGCTCATGGAGAGGGAGCAGATTGAACTCCCTACCCTCAGGCAGCTTCCAATCTGGAATGGGAGCCATGATTCAGTCATAGGAAGTGTCCCAATACAAGGAAGCAATAACCTATGATTCTGGAGTCTACTGCTGCCTTTTGTGTATTAGGATGCTGAGTCTCCATAGGGGAAGGGACTTGCTCCAAATCACATAGTATAAGAAACAAATGTGCCCTGTGAGGTACTTATTGATGAATTTGGAAAAATTGACCAAGACTTTCCCAAGGTGATTTGACACTAGCAGGTCCATGGGAGGTGGGGGAGCAGTAAGCCACAATAGTAGCTACTTATTGTGGAAAGAGTGAGAGAGTTGGCATCTGAGGAGCTGAGTTCAAATCCCAGAGGACTCATTATCAATATAAACTTGAGCAGATTGTTTTTGCTTCATCATGCCTCACTTTCCTCATCTGTGAAAATGAGGATATTGGGGGGCAGCTAGGTGGCGCAGTGGATAGAGCACCAGCCCTGAAGTCAGGAGGACCTGAGTTCAAATCTGGTCTCAGACACGTAACAGCTGTGTGACCCTGGGCAAGTCACTTCACCCCAATTGCCTCAGCAAAAAAGCAAAAAAAAAAAATGAGGATATTGGATTATATTATTTCAAAAAATTGCCTTCTAACTTTAAATCTGATATCCTGACTAGGGGGAATGATAAAATGAGCACAAGTGAAGAGATAGGGTAGAGTAAAGGCTAGTGATGGGATAAGAGTAAACAAGATGAAGGGAGACCAGGGCTAGAGTGCAAGATACACTGAACAAAAGATAATAATATATTGCTGTTTATGGTCTGCAAAGAGCTTTATTAATACATTTTTCTACAAATCCTGGTGGGTCTAAGAACTAGCTATGTGACCTAAACTGCTTATGGGAGAGGGAGTAGGAGTATGCTGGTAAATATTTAATAATCATCTTTTGGGGTAGGGAAGAAAAAGTTCCCATAACACACTTTTAAGTTGAATCTGAATAATTAATTACTTTTTTCTCCTTTGCTTTCTTAACTCTAGATAACCAACAAAATAATAAATCAAACTCTGAGTTTTAGCTTTTTCCTACATTTGAGGTATACATGTCTACATTGAAAATGTAACTATCCACTCCTGAGATGCAGTTTGAAGTGGTTTCAACCTCCTTTCCTAGCCTTCTTTTTATATTACTCCCCTTAATATCCTTAGTGTACCAGCCAAAATAAACTGCTCGCTCTTTTTTGATTCTGCCTGATACTCTCATGCCTCCATGCATTCACAAAGTGTTTCTCATACTTGAGAGGTAACACTTCTCTGCTTGTTTCAAGTTCTCTTTGTTTAAGGCTCAGCTTAGGTTCCTCATCCTCCATAAAATTTTCTGGGGTTCCCCCTCCAACAAGCTGAGAGTGATTTCTCCCTCATCACCATATTTTCCCAGACTTTACCTCAGTCAAACCAGAACTTATATTATACTTTTTAATAGAAAGCTGTCAAAGCTGCCTATTAGAATGAAAGTTCCCTGAAGGTAACGTCTGTCAACTTGACCTTTTAATCCCCTACACTTGAAAAGCAGGTAGATATGGTCAACAGAGAGTTAAGTTCCAAGACAGGAAGACCTTGGCTTACATATATGGTTGTAAACATAAGTAAGCCCCTCGGTGGTGGTAGACATTTAAAATCATTTAATTTCTCAGTGCCCCCGGACAACTCTCTGGTGCAGAACAATTGCCAATCTGCACTGACTGGGGCACTGTCCCTACTAGACACTCCCTGTACAAATGGAGCCATAGGTCTATTCCCCTTCCTTTTTTCCTACAAATGAGTAAACTGAGATACTAAGGGTGAAAGACACCCAAGGTCATCCAAATCATTTCTAACCAAGAGTCTGATGGTCTGTCAAATAGGAAACAGCTGGCCTCCCACCAGAGGCCCTGGACATGCCCTCCTGGCTCACCTCTCAGTGCCCACACCAAACTTTGGCCACTGAGCTGAGGACAGCCCGTCGATGCATTGGCTCTCCTATGCATGGAACTATGTGTGGAGAAGATGAAATTGAGCCAAAGTTGTCAAATCGATTTTATCCTTAACTTCGTTTGGCTCAATACTTGCATGAGAAAGCAGGCTTAGAGAGGGAGGGGAGGAAAAGGGCAGTGTAAAGATGGTGGGGAAAAACGCTCTTCTAATATAAATATAGCTAGTGAAACAATATCTATCTGGGTAGTGTGTGTGTGTGTGTGTGTGTGTGTGTGTGTGTGTGTGTGTGTGTGAAATTCCATGGCCAACATGAGCCAGGAAATAAGGATATTTGGATTTGTAGTATACAGCAAAGTCAGGGATAGTTTTTCACTTAAGGTGTATCTAACAGCAGGATTGCCTTCCGATAAAGTTCAGACTGGAAGCCTGAAATATAGAGAAGGCAGGTCTAGTAGGAATCTTAGAGAATAGAATGTCAGAGCTGGAAGGGTCCTTAATACACTCTTGAGGGCTCTTAAGATAGGAGGGGTCTTAGAATGACAGAAAATATCAGAGCTTAGAACCCTTAGAACCCAGTGTCAGAGCTGGAAGGGCCCTTAGAGCACAGAATGTGAGAGCTGAGAGGACCCTTAGAACACAGAGTATCAGAGCTCAGAGGGCCCTTAGAACCCGAGAGTTAGAACTAGGAGGATCCTTAGAACCCAAAATGTCAGAGCTGGGAGTGATTTAGAATCCAGGCTCCTGCCTTTCTTGTTCTCCTTCAATGCTAGTGTTTTCTTTGGTAATTATCCCCAGTCTATACCACATGTGTCTTCTACACAGTTGCTTGCATGTTGTCTCCCCATTAGATTGTGAGTTCCTTGAGAGCAGGACTTACCTTTTGCCCTTCTTGTATCCCCAAGGTTTAGAGCAGTGCTTTGCATGTAGTAGGCACTTAATAAATGATTATTGACTGACTGACTAACAGAAGGTAAGGTAAGAGATGAGATGGATCTTAAATCTAGAAGCTAGAAGAGTCCTTGGAGCATAGAATGACATAACTGACAGGCCAAAAGCACTTTTGGGCTCCATGAGGACTCCTTAGCCTGCACCCCTTATGGTCTGCTAGAAGATCCCCTTCTCTTCACTATGTCCCCAGAGTCACAGAGACAGATCTGAAGTCACCATATTGACATGAATTTCCAGGTGTATCCCACTATTCCTCTCTTGCACCAAGTGATATCTCAGTGCTGTTAGAACTTGACCTCAGTATTGGTCATCTGTAGGGAGCCTGAGATATTGCTAAAGAAAAGAAAAACTGATCTATCAGGACTGGTGGTTTTATACATTCATGGGAAGTATTTAATAAGTACTTGTTTCCTTCCTTTCTCATGCAATGCTAAGGAGGGAAGAGAAATAAAAACCGATTTCTTGGAAATTAATGTGGTGAGAAAAGCCCTGGGCCCCATCAAAAGAGCTGGATTCTGGTTGTGACTCTGCTGAGTGGTCCTAGCTAAGTCCCTTCCCCTTTCTGAGCCTTAGTTTCCCCATCTGTAAAATGAGAAGGTTGGAGAAGATGCTTCTAAGGTCCCTCCCATCTCTAAATTTTTGATTCTGTAAAATCCTATAATCCACTGGGGACCCTTTCTGATGTTAAATGTTGCTGCTCCCTGGAAATGTGGGTTGCATGAAGAGTTCTCATTCCTCCTCACAACCCTCTCCCCTCATCATTTATTACTCCCATCTTGATATACTTTCTGCCTCTTTCAGTTCCTTCTCTAGACCTCCCTCCCTCTATTCCCACATTCCCATAGCAGAATGACAGAAAAAATTTATGTCCTTTCCCCCTCCCCCTGGATCAACTAGACAGACTAGCCTCAGGTTCAGACAGCCAAATCTCCCCATTCATTCAGGCCTCAGGGCCTTGAAACCAGACTCTCTGTTTTAGAGAAGAAACATGGCAAGGTCTTTGAAGAGAATCACAGCATCTCAGTGACCTCGGAGGTCACTTGGTCCAACAAGTCCCTGAGTAGGAATCCTCTTTATGGTATCCCCTAGGAACAGCCATCCAGTGTTCAAGGATTTATATTGGGGGAGGGGAGGCAAGCTGGGGAGAGCCTGCACTCTTGCTGAATGGCTCTGATGGATAGAAAAATGAGTGTCTTATCTCTCAAACCTCAATGTACTTCCTTGCACCTGTTTCGACCTGAAATACCTGAAAATAGAGACCATTTTTCTCCTAAATTGTCAGTTCTTCAGGTTAAACATTCACCAATGCTCTCATGACACAGTCTTCAGAGCTTCCTTGAAGTCCTCTCTGAGATGCTCTCCAGCTTATCAACACCTTCCCCAAAATGGGACACCTCCAGAGGAACACAATACTCCAGAAATGGTCTAACTAGGAGCAGAATGCAGCCAAGTTATATAGCATTTGTAAATGCCATATAAAGTCGACAATAAAATTGTCTTATCTATCTATCTAGTATCTATCTCTATTTTATCTCTCTCCATGTATCCACCTAATATCTATCTGCATTTTATCTATTTATTTATTTATCCATTCATCCATCCCTCTCTCTATATCTAGTATCTAACTCTATTTTATCTATATCTATCTATCATCCCTTTCTGTCTAGTATCTATTTCTATTTTATCTCAATCAACCTACCTAATACCTATCTCCATTTTATTTATCTCTATATGTCTATCTAGTATCTCTATTTACTATCCATCCATCTCTCTCTATCTAGTATCTCTATCTATCCATCTTTCTCTTTTTCTTTCTCTCTCATCCATCCATTTATTTATTTTGCTGCCACATCACATTTTTAATTCATATTTATCTTGTGGTCCATGAAAACCCCTAGATTTTTTTTTCATGTGGACTGCTGTTGAGTCTTATGATTTTCCTAGCCCATATTTGTCAAGGTGATTGTTTTTAAACCAAAGGAAGAACTTTATATATTTATCCATTAAACAGGTTACATTGGTTCATTTTTCTGCTCACTAAACACTTGTAGGGTTATGACTCTGTCATCTAACATGTTAGCTCTCCTTCTTAGCTTTATGTCACCTTCAAATATGGCAGCATGTCACTAGTGCCTTCATCCAAGTCATAACATAGGAAATGTCAAACAGCACAGAACCAAAGACAAATCTCTCCAGCACTCCACAGTTTTCTCTCTCCAAAGCCCCTTGTGGGGTATACTCATTCAACCAGTTCCAAATCCACCTCACTGTTACTTTCATCTATCCAAGGATATGCTGAGCCATCTTGTACTGGCTCTTTGGCCCTGATTATTAAATTATCACTGTGAGCATTTACACTTCAGAAATTGGACAATGCTACAAATCAGGGATTGATTTACTATTTTGTGGACTCGCTAGATTTAAGATAATGGAGAAAATGTTAATGTCAATTAAGCATTTTTCTCAGAGAACTGATTATTTAACATTTACTAGCACAACCCTGCATCTATACTACAATATACCTCCTCAAAGATGGCAGAAGAAACCT